>ML816753.1:48509-71549 GCA_009831015.1 Picea engelmannii | reverse complement strand
GCCAACTAATAATCAAAGAGCACATCAAAATAAACAAAAGGCCAATATGCACACAAACAGGATAAAGTGGTTGAAATGGGCCTCCCTCCCTAAAATAGGTATGCCTCGTGCAAGAGGGATCTGAGACTCCTTGCAAAATATTATAGGTATCAGAATCAGTTATAAGGGCCCTCGTGGGCTTAACAACCATTCGGTCAGATCCCCCCAAATAGGTAATCTTCCATAAGGGTTGTGTGATGTCCAACCCTTACCTGCAAAATAACCTCTGCAAGTAACCTATGTGGTACCTATGTCAAGCAACTAAGCCACCACGATATAACTGACGTACAGGAAAACAATTGTAAGTCAGGTCTACCGTATGGGCAAGGTAGCAAAGCCCGAAATCTCGAAAGCACCACCTCTCACAGAGGTAAAGGTACTAGAGAGACCCCCATATATGAATAAATCCCAATAAATATCTCAGACACTAAGAAGGTATTGGGGGGATATCCCCTCAACCAACTTCATGTGACCTCGTGCTTAACTCATGTGTAAAAGGAGCCTCCTAACGTCACCAATTATACAATGGATTTCACCACTCCCTTAGTCAGACACATATGTTGAATTTAATAGCCTTGAAGAAATTTACTCACAAAATCCTATTCCAAGACTCTAAATCCTAAGCTAGTTTGTGCACCCTAAAAAATAAAATTGTTTCTAATCAACTTTAAGTTTATCCGAGTTACTTTTAGTGGCCTTCTTTACTCAAAAATGTGCGGTCGTGAAACTGATGATGTTATGACTCAACAAGTAAAATAAATGAATATGAATAAACTGCAAAGCCTTAACTTCAATTCCCAATAAATGATAGGCTTTTCAAAATGAAATTTCCAATTTAATTCTGCAATTCCAAATAAGATGCAATCTTTCCATACATGTACTAAGATCAATGATAAGAACCCAAAAGAAAAAATGCCAACAATACAAAATGTATATTTTTGTATTTTCAATATAAAAGAATGAAAATGCAAGGACTAAACAAAGAAAAACCAAGTAGAATATCAGGAAGCAAAGACCCATCCCAAGATGCAAGGACAATCAATGAAAAGGATGATGAGAAAGCAACACCGCCCGAAAATTCAACCAAAGAAAGGTTTCCTATCACTCCGCAGGCACTTAACAGTCATAACAGAGACCTAAGAAGACTCAACAACCATCAAAACTTACCCAACAAACATCAAACTCAGCAATAAATCAAAAGGGGATGATGTACATGACTGTTCAGGAGAAAACCGCGTATATACGCTTTCTATAGAATGACAACTCGCGTATGTACACGACTGTCACGCCAAAAACCGCATATATGTGTTGAAACATTGTCAGGATAAGGATAAGGCCAAAAAACTCAGATTCAAAATGAACAGAGGCTCTCAAGCAATCGGACAACAAGAAACTCAATATAAATGAGAGCAATCAAAGGAGAAAAACACTCCAAACCCTGAAAAGAAGATTCACTCCCAAGTATGGTCACCAATTTTGCTATGAGGAAACTCACTCTATGGCATGGGGTAAACCACAACAGACGTAAATGACTGGATAAATCAACTCTAATTTCATGTATGCTATATAAAAAAATATGCTAACAAGACAAGATAAAGAGCCTACCTCGTCTAGACGTTCGATGAAGTCCAACGTTGAACACTTGACTCAAAGCAATACACTTGCAACTTGTCCTCAACAACCAAGATACACAAGCATATGGTGATAATATATAAATTTAGCACATTTAATAGAAATCCATCAATATTCATAACAAATACGCCCATGGAATAACAATTCAAATATTTCCAAGACATTAATTGGACGAGAAAATAGTATTTCTATTAAAATGTAATCAACATAAGTATATGAATGACAAACTTTTGTGTCGGCACATTCAGAACCAACAAACTAAGTCCCTTCCAATTGGGCCTCCACCACTTCAATCCTCCACCAAAGGCAAGCTCATATAAGAGAGACAATGAGGTTCTCCATCAAATAGGGAAGAGTTTGGGGGTTGAACAATGTGTTCAAACTTAAAAG
This sequence comes from Picea engelmannii, assembly GCA_009831015.1. Taxonomy (NCBI): domain Eukaryota; kingdom Viridiplantae; phylum Streptophyta; class Pinopsida; order Pinales; family Pinaceae; genus Picea; species Picea engelmannii. Next base: position 69,488 of record ML816753.1, on the reverse strand, counting down.
GAAGAAGGGATGCAAACTCAATATGAAGTGAATAATTTCTCCATAGTAACTTTGCTCTCAAAGTTGAATTCTTATCCTCCTTTTCCACATCTTGGATATGGCCCATTTATAGCCTTCAAATGGAACTGAAGGGCCAAGTCGGAATGTTTCCAATATATGGAAGGTCAAGGATCATAGATCCCATGACGTGACATGGAAACCTGACACCATTTTTTAATTTTGAGCACAAAACTCGATGTATGCAGGTTGTAATGTTGCAACTTCCGTATACGCATGTTGTATAGCTGTTAAGGCATGTATATGTGGGAAAATACAATTTTTATCTCTGGGAATTGCAAAAAAGGGACTGCAAGTCTGCATAGAGAAATGGAAAAAGGCCCTCTGACCAAGTTTGCATATGGTGAGGAAAATCTTGCTATAACACCTGATTCTTCGAGTCATTGGATTGATTTTTTTATTGTGAGTGGAAATTACGTCTATACATTCTTTCCACTATATCCCTCAAAGATCTGTAAAACATTTCCCCCCTCTCATTAAATTCAAGCACCACTCCAAATGAACTAATGACCAAGCCATCATCATCATTTATATCCTTAACCATTTTTATCTTCTTGGGACGAGATTCCATTCCCTTGCTATTGATCCCTGCATAACATTAAAAAAATATAAAATCGAGTGTTTAAAACTTGTTAGTGATTAATGTTAAGAAATTCATTTTTAGTAAAAGTCAAATAAAAACTTGATGTTGATTACCTTTCGATCCACATATTTCCTCTCTTTGCAACATTTACATAAAGATTTTACATTGTTTTGCATTCAAATTGCGAACAATTTTATCGAGTTTCTTCAAGTGTTTTCTCTGCATGACATGCATTAAGCAATACACATCATTAATTTAAACTTACAAATATTTCAAATTATATATTAACTTTTTAATAAAACTTAAAGAACTTGCTTGCCTCTCTTTTTGGGATGAGCTATCATCCCGCTCACTGCAATAAGATGTTTTCTTTGAACCTCTATCAACCATCTTGTAAAAAATTAGGAATCATCAAAAATAGAAATCATGAATTTTGTATATAATCTAGTTTTCGATGTGCTTCATTAACAAAACGAATTGGGGCATCAAACACACACTTGCACGAGTCCTACTATTAGTCATTGTGCACCACTAACCCGTACGCATATGATATGAAATCAATACTATTTATTTTTCGACCAATCAGTGGTTTTCATAGATATATGCGCCTCGATGCACTTTTCTATACAGTGAGCACCGGGTCTCTACCTATGTAGAGTGCGCACTGGAGCGATTTTCTTGTACAGTGCACACCGCATATCATGGAAAAGATTTTTAAAAAATCACTGACAACAAGGTTAACAAGGTTTGGGTTTCGATGCAATGAGTGGTACAATTGCAACGAATACCAAACACCCCATATGCAACTAAATAAACCCTATACAAATCTATTACTTCAAAAAACAAACCCTATAAAAATCTATTGCTTAAAAAAAGAGGGGAACAAAAAAAACCACAACAAGAAAACTACGACTTTCGATACCGAAGGTAACCATGAACCCCTTATATTCTTTTTAACATGCATTGAAAATAGTTTGAATAAAATAGGGAAAGATTGAAATGATCAGTATAATGAAAGCACATACATGAAATTTCTTCTCTACAGATTTGTCTCTTTGTCTGTACCTATGTAGAGTGTGCACTGGGACGATTTTCCTGTACAGTTGATCTAGGTGGATCCAAAACCGCTCGAAAATACTCAAATGCAGAAAAGGAGAATCTAGGAATGACCCAGAACTCTCAGAAGGGTCCCTAGGCTTAGAAAATGCTCAAAAATAAAAGTTCTCCGAATTGGATGAAACCAATGCCATTGAGTTCGGCTCGTTCTCCTGATTCCAGCCATATATTTACTTTCTCAAACGGAGCTTGTATGAAGAAGTTATGACACTCTCAAATTTTTCAAAAACAATAATAAAAAGTCAAACAGTGAACAGGACGTACTGATGACGTCAACATGACATCTGTCACCTTTTAGAAGCCCAGCAATTTGGCGGATTCAACCAAATCTGGCGGCTACCGCCAAATCTGGAGAAGGTTCGCTAAGTTTGGCAAACTGGTTAGCGGTTCTGCTAATTTAACCGAGCACGCAAAACGAAGCAGGGGGAGTTGGCAGACACTGCTTTGGAATCCGTGCCAGGAGGTGTCCCCGGTGACCTGTTAAAAAATCGATCGACTTTATACTCAAAAGTTGCAGAATTTCAAGAGGATTTTGAATATGCTATATGTTTCTTCATCAGACTAGCCGAAAAGAAAAGTGTCTCTAGAAGAGGAGTTGGCACGCTTTTCGACACTGTACAGATCTAACAGGAAGAAGTTGCATTGAAATCCATGCTAGGAAGTGTCCCAGGTGACCTGCTCAGAAATAGATCGACTTTATACTCAAAAGTTACAGAATTTCGAGAGGATTCCGAATATGCTATCTGTTTCTTCATTAGAGTAGCCGAACGAAAAAGTTTCTCCAGAAAAAGGAGTTGGCACTCTTTTCGAGACTGTATGGATACGACAGGAAGAGGCTGTATTGGAATCCGTGCCAGGAGGTGTCCCACATGACCTGCTCAGAAATAGATCGACTTTATACTCAAAAGTTGCAGAATTTCGAGAGGATTCCAGATATGCTATCTGTTTCTTCATCAGAGTAGCCGAACATAAAATTGTCTCTAAAAGAGGAGTTGGCATGCTTTTCAAGACTGTACGGATCTGACAGGAAGAGGTTGCATTGGAATCCATGCCAGGAGGTGTCCCAGGTGACCTGCTCAGAAATAGATCGACTTTATACTGAAAAGTTGTAGAATTTCGAGAGGATTCTGAATATGCTATATGTTTCTTCATTAGACTAGCCAAACAGAAAAGTGCCTCCAGAGCCCATTTGAGCGAGCCAAGCATATTCGAGTTTACAGTCAAAAGTTGCAGAATAACGTTTTCCAACCACCTATGATGTCTGTTTCTGCCCAGATTCGCAGATCTGAAAGTTGGTTTTTGGGAGCTCTTATGTAAGCTTTTCTTTGTAATTTTTAAGCATTTGAGATTAATTAAAGAGCGGTCTTACTGTTGGAGTGGACCCGGAGGCGTAGCCAGGAAGTCTGGTGAACTCTGTTATCAATTCTTGTTCATAGATGGTTTGCTTACATGTTTATTTACTCATGTGTTTGATGGATGTTCTTTAATTTTGCATTACAAAGATGGTTAACAGTTAAAAATTCACATGCAAATAATGGTTAAAGATCTTGAATTTTAGAATAAGTTAAATTTCAGATCAAGTTGGTATCAGAGCGAGGTTAACCATTCCTTTGTGAGTTGATGTTAACAAGAATCAAGCTTTAGCATGGTGAAGGAGAACTTGAAGGGTTTGATCCAGAGATTAGATCAAGAAGAGGAAGGATGTCTTCACCAAAAGGAGAAGAAGCAGCTTCTTCTATCCCTTCTAAAGGGGAATTTCTGAAAGCTTTCATGAGATTGCAAACGATAGTAGAGGAGCTCTATCAAGATCGAAAGAAAGGTGAACAAGGTGGACCATCTCATACAGAAGGTAAAAAAGAAGGAGGTGGTGAGGAACCCCCTAAAACCACACCAACTTCTCCATCTCTTCTTGATGGTTCTATTCCTTCTCCATTTGAAAAGCAAAAAACAAAAGTTGATCTTAATATGCCTCATTTAAAGCTTGATATTAAGTTTGAATTACCTATGTATAATGAAGAGCTTGATGCTGAAAAACTGGACAATTGGATCCGTCAAATTGAAGTTTATTGTAGGATTCAAAAGTTTACTGAAGATGATGTTAAAATTCAGTTGGCTTCTCTTCGACTTGGAGGGACTGCTTTAATTTGGTGGGAGAGCAGATCTCAAGAGGATCTTGACACAAAAGGCAAAATCGTGCATTGGTACATAGGTATCATCTTAACATCATCTTAACAAGAATTTCGAAAAAGAGCATTGGTACTTGGTATACCTCTCTACACTCAGGAAACTCTTCTTAAATATATAGGAGGATTGCATACTTATTTACGTCATATGATATTGATGTTTAATCCGACTAACCTTGACGAGGTGTGTGTTCAAGCAACTCACATTGAGTCAAAAGGGAAGAGTGTTCATGAAGTTTCTTCAGYTGAATCTATCCAGGCAAAAGAAGGCAAGGAAAAGCAAAAATTTAAACATGCAGCTACAATGAAGAAGGGTGATGAGAGACCTACATGCTCGCATTGTCAAAAGCAAGGGCATGAAGAGGCAATGTGTTGGAAGCTACATCCTGAAATGAAATCGAAGTGGTTTAAGGATCGGAAGGGGAAACAAACAACCACGGTTATCGTTGAGGACCTTGGATCAGATTCCGAGGACGAAACAAAGATAACAATCGTAGGTGTAAAAGGTAAAACCATTGTTGATAATGATGCTAACATTGGTTCTTCATGTGCTTCTACTTCTAAAAATGATGACTATTCTAAGGATAGAAAGATGAATGCATTGTTTCATATAAGAGTGATTACAAAACAAACAAAGGTTGACACACTCATAGATAGTGGATCTCAAGTTAATATTATTTCAGAAGAAGTAGTTAAGCAATGGGGATTAACAACGAAACCACACAAGAAACCTTATCCATTAGGTTGGGTATGCAAAGATAAAAGATTACAAGTAACACAACAATGTGATCTAAAGTTTGAAATTACATCTAAGTTTGTAGATGAGGTTGAATTTGATGTGGTCCCACTAGATATCTGTGGAATTGTGTTGGCTAGTCCATACTTATATGATCGAAAAATGATCTTCTATCGAGAACATAATCAATATCACTTGTTTAAAGAAGGAATTGAGTACATAGTGCATTCACATCCATTCAAAAATGACAAATCATTGGGCACTACACAACAATTAAAAAGGGTTGTTAATGCAAGTTGGAATTTGGCACTTATGTCTATACAATGTAAGGAAGAAAAGAAGCCTGAGCATGAAAAGGAAGTGTCATTTCACTACAATGCACCTGTTTTGGTTGATAGTGTTTCTATGGTTAAAAGTCAACATGGTTTGGGTACAATCTCTTTCACATGTTCAATGTTTCTATTCAGCTTATTACTCATCAGCAGTATGTGGTTGGGTCTGACAATGTTGAATGAAGATGTGATTAAGAATGTGATTAATGTACTTAACAATGTCAGTGCAGTGTTGATTGTGGTATTGCTGAGTTAGATGTACGAGTTTTAGGAAGAATGGATAGGTGATACAGGACAAGTGAGACAAACATGTCCTCACTTATTTTCTGAATGATTTCATGTTTTTTGTGGTCCAAAAGCTTCTTAGTGGGGAGATGTGATCCAGGTGGATCCAAAACCGCTTGAAAATACTCAAATGCAGAAAAGGAGAATCTAGGAATGACCCAGAAGTCTCAGAAGGGTCCCTAGGCTCAGAAAATGCTCAAAAATCAAAGTTCTCATAATTGGATAAAACCAATGCCATTACGTCCAGCTTGTTCTCCCAATTCGGACCATATATTTACTTTCTCAAATAGAGCTCGTACGAAGAAGTTATGACACTCTAAAGTTTTTCGAAAACAACAATAAAAAGTCAAACAGTGAACGGGACGTACTAATGACGGATGATGACATCAGCATGACATGTGTCACCTTCTAGAAGCCCAGCAATTTGGTGGATTCAGCCAAATCTGGCGGATTTCGGCCAAATCTAGCGGTTACCGCCAAATCTGGAGAAAGTTCGCTAAGTTTGGCGAACTGGTCAGCGGTTCTGCTTATTTAACCGGACACGCAAAATGAGGCAGGGGGAGTTGGCAGAGGTTGCATTGTAATCCGTGCCAAGAGGTGTCCCGGGTGACCTGTTTAGAAATAGATCAACTTTATACTCAAAAGTTGCAGAATTTCAAGAGGATTCTGAATATGCTATCTATTTCTTCATCATAGTAGCTGAACAGAAAAGTGTCTCCAGAAGAGGAGTTGACACGCTTTTCGAGACTGTACAGATCTGACAGGAAGAAGCTGCATTGGAATCCGTGTCAGGAGGTGTCCTAGGTGACCTGCTCAGAAATAGATCAACTTGATACTCAAAAGTTGTTGAATTTCGAGAGGATTCTGAATATGCTATTTGTTTCTTCATCAGAGTAGCTGAACAAAAAAGTGTCTCCAGAAAAGGAGTTGGCATGCTTTTCGAGACTGTACGGATCTGGCAGAAAGAGGCTGCATTGGAATCCGTGCTAGGAGGTGTCCTAGGTGACCTACTCAGAAATAGATCGACTTTATACTCAAAAGTTGCAGAATTTCAAGAGGATTTCGAATATCCTATCTATTTCTTCATCAGAGTAGCCGAACAGAAAAGTGTCTCCAGAAGAGGAGTTGACACGCTTTTCGAGACTGTACATTAGAATCCGTGTCAGGAGGTGTCCCAGGTGACCTGCTCAGAAATAGATCGACTTTATACTCAAAAGTTGCAGAGTTTCTTCCTCATAGTAGCCAAACAAAAAAGTGCCTCCAGAGCCGATTTGAGCGAGGCAAACATACTCGAGTTTACAGTCAAAAGTTGCAGAATGACGTTTTATAGCCACCTATGATGTTTGTTTCTGCCCAGATTCGCAGATCTGAAAGTTGGTTTTTGGGAGCTCTTATGTAAGCCTTTCTTTGTAATTTTCAAGCATTTGAGATTAATTAAAGAGCGGTCTCACTGTTGGAGTGGACCTGGAGATGTAGCCAGGAAGTTTGGTGAACTTTGTTATCAATTCTTGTTCATAGATGGTTTGCTTACATGTTTATGTGCTCATGTGCTTGATGGATGTTCTTTAATTTTGCATTACAAAGATGGTTGACAGTTAAAAATTCACATGCAAAATATGGTTAAAGATTTTGAATTTTAGATCAAGTTAAATTTCAGATCAATAGTGCACACTGTGTATTGTGGAAAAGTTTTTTAAAAAATCACTGACAACGACATGGTTGACATGGTTTGGGATTCGATTGAATGAGTGGTACCATTGCAACGAATACCAAATGTCCCATATGCAACTAAATAAACCCTATACAAATCTATTGCTTAAAAAAATAAACCCTATAAAAATATATTGCTTAAAAAAAGAGGGGAACAAGAAAACTACGACTTTCGATACTGAAGGTAATCATGAAACCCTTATATTCTTTTTAACACCCATTGAAAATAGTTTGAATAAAATAGCTAAAGATTGAAATGATCAGTAGAATCAAAGCACATACCTGAAATTTCTTCTCTACAAATTTGTATGTGCCCTAGGATCCCTTCCAATTTTGGCTCTTCAAAAACATTGAGCCACTCCAGAATCTTTCATGGTAAATATCTCTTCCACAAATATTCCCTCTAAATTCTACCAAAAAAATGAAACAATGAATTGTGTTTTAATTTATAAACAAATATGTTTTGAAACATGAAATTCCCTCTTTTCGTTGTGTTTTTTCAAATTGTATGTAAAAATACTTATTAAACTATATATTTTAAAAGTTAGATTTGTTGTCAAATCGGTGTTCCTAACCGATTCGTGCACCCCAGTGAGTATATAGTAAACAACGCACCAATACCAATTTTATTGACAAAATAGTAATGCAAACCTCTGCTATTGAAATTTACAGATGTTTTGGTTTGCAAAGATTTTAACAGATTTAATGGTTCAATGTGTTGCATAGTTGGTCACACCAGTGCGTTCTAAATATATAGACGCATTGTTGTGTTATAAAATAAATAAAAGCACCGATAAAATTTAGTATCAAATTCATGTACATGTTGACAAGGATTTTGTCTCAAATGCAAGGAAAATAAGGTTATAATATCAAATAGCCAATACTTCATATTCCAACTCATTCAATATCATTGTAAGTTTGTCAACTTCTCCCACATCATTTGATGTAAGTCTAAATTTTATTTATAATTCATTTATTAGATTGAATTTATGTCATTTATCCACGTGCATTTGAATAATTGGTCATTGAATTTTGTAGGATCATAAATTGGTATCGAGTTCAAATGAGTAAGATATTCCACCGATGCAAAAATGTCACAAGATTTTATCAGGAGAAATATACCACATGAAAATGTTTGATGAAAATAGACAGCTACTTTATCCTGCCAATTATAACATGCCATCTTCCACTAACCTGCAAACTGGGTCAACAATATTACACCGTGAACTGGATCTCTTTTATGACACGTTAGTGGTATGTGGTTGTTCAAAATGTAAAGGGTTGAAGAAGAACCCTTAGCGTGTCACATTGTCTCATTATATTAATGATCAAATACCCAAAGTTGATGGTCTAATACCTCCCACTGTGGTAACTAATCTGATAGGTGATATAGAACATCAAAATGTAGTTGATCTGACTTCCATATGCTCATTTTTTGAAAATTTGGAAGCCAGATCAAGTACGTTTTGTCCTAAATTGGCCAACTTGTCTCCTTCTATTGAGTCAAAAAAGAGTTCTTATAGTGATCCAAGTATGATATCAATACTACCCAAAACATCACTACTAGGAGATCAAAAAGGTTGTACGAGCTAAGACAAAAAATGTCCAAGTACACACCAAAGTCTGTTCTACTGTTGGAAGGTAGCAATACCTCCCTCTTCATATCCATATACAAAGTAAATTCCAAACCTATTACAACATAGCTTTGTATGGCACTTGGTCGTCGTCCATGCCTATGCCCAATGTTGGATCCAAATTCCCTTTTGTGGTAATAGTTATATGATTGCCAAGTCTAAAATAGATGTTGCAAATCTTGTTTTTTTTTTATCCTTTCACATGTATTCATTCCTCCCAAATAATCAATGGCACTTATGCCATTTTGTGGTTCACTTTATAGTTGTTGATGTTTCAACATCGAGCATACATTCTCCCATATTGGTCATGATGATTTGACCAAGGGAGAATCATACATTCACTCACAGGGCCATGTTGATTTGGCTATTGGTGAATGGCCCAATATGTTGATGTTTCTCCAGCTAGCAGCATTGAGTAGACATTCTCCCAGATTGGTCATGTTGATTTGACCAAGGGAGAATTATACATTCACTCACGAGGCCATGCTGATTTGGCTAGTGGTGAATGGCCCAGGTATAGTCTTTCTCCTAGTAGTCATGTTGATTTGACGAGGAGCGATAAAGACTTGAGATGCTCTCACATTGTCTGCTCTAGGATGGAGTGATCTATATTAATTAGACGTGTATGTGAGGAAATAATCATCAACATAAATATAATATATAAATAATAAATTTATAATATAATGTATAAATATATAAATAATCAATAATTATTAATTAATTAATGAATGAAAAGACGATAATGGAAAAGACATGTCCATTAAACGAAAAGGAACTACTGCCCAAGTATATATATCGGGCCATCAATTGTAATATATCATCTCATATAATATTTACTTACAATAACCTCTCATCAAGTTCGTTAAGTCTTATTGAGATTTTTAGTGTGTAATTACTCTATGATAACAATAGCATTTAAATCATAAGCCAATAATTATCAGATTTGAAAATCACAAAATTCAACATGGTATCATTTCTAGTTAAAAGCTTCTAGTGCTAGAGCTAGTATAAGTCTTTTCTGAATTTAGTTAAAAGCGTTCAGTGCCAGATCTGATAGATCTACTTTAGATCTATTATTTTTTGAAATTGTACGATCATGTTCGCGAGCACCATGTGCACACAAAGTGACCACATTCCCTTTGGTTGTGATTTTCCCAATTACAAAGCGTGACCGCCTTGAGGGTTGGAATACATAGTGTGACCAACTCTTTTGGTCACTCTCTGTTTCTCTGCAAGCTGCAACCAGTCACACTGTGATAACTAACAGAACTGTTATAGACTCTGCAACAATGATTGGTGTTAGAGAGGAAGGTCTATATAGATTTTTGGGATGACCAGACCAAGCATTGGTACATGACAACATCAGTGTGTGTGAGTTATGGCATTGAATATTTGCACACTTACATTACAGGGCTTTACCAACATTGAAGAGGATGGTCACAAGACTTCTAGATCTTCAAGTAGAGCATGATGGAATTTGCAAAGGATGTGTACTTGGAATTAATGCCAAGAGATCTTTTCTAAGCAGTGACACGTCTAAGGGGATCATGGATCTAGTACCTTCAAATATATGTGGACCTATGACAATTGCATCTTTGGGTGGATTCCTATACTATGTGATATTCATTGATGATTTCTCCTGGAAGACATGGATCTTCTTCATGAAGACCAAGGATGAGGTCTTCAACATATTCCAAGAGTTTAGGGCTCAAGTAGAGAACCTTACAAGGAAGAATATCAAGGTGTTGTACACTTCCATGGACTTCAATGATTTCTGTAAGGAGGCAGGGATCAAGAGGGAGTTGAATGTTCCTTGCAATCCACAATGAAACGGGGTTGCAAAGAGGAAGAATAGGCCCATTGTAGAGTCTGCCAAAGCCATGATTCATGATCATGATTTACCCATGTTCTTAAGGGGATAGAAATCCAATACAATAATATACATCTAGAACAAGAGTCCTCATCATATCTTGGGGGACAAGACTCCTGAGGAGGCTTTCACAAGTGTGAAACTAGAGGTCAGTCGTTTGAGGATATTTGGTTGTCTAGTCTACATTCACGTGCCCAAGCAGAAAAGGATGAAGTTGGAGCCTTCTAGGAAATAGGGAATGTATATGGGATACAACGAAACTTTGAAGGCCTGGAGGATCTACATTCTAAAACAACGTCATATTGAGGTTAGTCGTGATGTCACCTTTGATTAAGAGGTAGCCTTCAGGAGGTCTAGAGAGTCTCATATGGATATTGATAATGAGGAGCAGGAGGCTCCAAAATATAAGGGTACAAATCTCTCTAGCCCAATTGTTCATCCTTCAGACTATTAGAAGGAGTCAATAAAGCCAGTAGATCCAGTGTATCTACCTAGAGATGTTGCAATAATCAGGAAGAGGCCAGCATGGTTTCGTGACACTTTCAAGGATGAAAAGGGGCATGCAACTCCTAGTCATACTTTTAGGGAGAGAAAACAACCTCAAAGGTTCTCGAGTTATATGGCATTGATGAGTCATATCATTTATTTTGAACCTTCCAGTTATGAGGAGGCAACATGCCAACGAGTTTGGAGAGATGCCATGATGGAGGAATATCAGGCCATCACGAAGAATGATGTGTGGGAGATTGTGTCAAGACTTGATGGGAAGTCAATGGTGACTTCCAAGTGGATCTATAATATCGAGCATGCAACAGATGGTGACATTGTGATGTACAAAGTGACTTTGTGGCGAGAGGATTCTCTCAGAAAGAGGGAGTAGACTATGATGAGACTTTTGCTCCAGTCGCTAGGTACACTTCCATCATGACTATTATTTTTCGTGCTTTAGTTATGGGTTGGAGATTACATTAGATGGATGTGAAGACCACGTTCCTCAATGATGTGATTGAGGAAGAAGTGTACATAAAACAACCTCAGGGCTTTGTGATACATGGGAAGGAGTCTCTCGTTTTCATATAGAAAAAGGCCTTGTAAGGACTCAAGCAGGCACCCAGGGCATGGTACTCCATCATTGATGAATGCTTGATGAGTTTGGGCTTGACCAAGAGTGATTCGGATCCCAACCTTTACTATAAGGTTGTTGATGGCGATACTTTGATCTTGGTGCTATATGTTGGTGATTTGTTCCTTATAGGGGTTGAGAGACTCATTGTCGGGTGTAGGAGGGAGTTAGCCTCAAAATTTGAAATAAAGGATCTTGGCTTGATGCATTATTTCTTGGCATTGGAGGTGTGGAAAAGATCATGTGAGATCTCCCTTGGATAAGGGAAGTACATAGTTGAATTCTTGAGCACAATCGGTATGATGGACTGCAAGTCCATGGCTACACCTATGATGAAAAATTTGAAGAATTTGAGTGATTCTGCTTCAGATTCATATTTTATGGATCCCACTATGACAGATAGTTGATTGGATCCTTGATATACTTGGTTAACACTAAGGATGATATTTGCTTTGCAGTAAGCTCCTTGAGCCAATTTATGGTTCATCTGAGGCAGTTCCACTGGGTTGCATCAAAGCATGTGTTGAGTTACCTACGTGGTACAATTGGATATGGTATGAGATATGTCTATGGTGGTGAAGTGAGGATGAAAGGAAATACATATTCCGATTGGACAGTGAGTGCAATAGACAAAAAGAGCACCTTGGGGTGCTGCTTCAACTTAAGATCAACTATGATATCCTAGATTAGCATGAAGTTGACTTCTGCAACACTAAGTACAACAGAGGCAGAGTATATCACATTGAGTGTCGCAAGTTGTGAAGCAATATGGCTTCAAAATATTCTTGCAGGACTATTAGATCAAGAGCTAGAGATGTCCTTGATACATTGTGATAATCAAAGTTGTGTCAAGCTTTCAGAAAATCCAGTATTTCATGACAGATTGAAACACATTGAGATCAAATATCAATTCATCCGAGACATGGTAGAGAAGGGAGCAATAAAGCTCCAGTACATATCCACAGATGAGAAGATTGCAGACATTCTCACCAAGCCTCTATCTAGGGCCAAGTTTGTATAGTTCATAGACAAGTTTTATGTGATGCAAAATATCTCTCTTGCTAAGATGGAGTGTTGATGTTTTAACATTGGGCAAACATTCTCCCAGATTGGTCATGTTGATTTGACAAAGGGAGAATGATACATTCAATCACGGGTCCATGTTGATTTGGCTAGTGGTGAATGGCCCAGGATGTTGATGTTTCTCCAGTTAGCAACATCGGGCAGAGATTCTCCCAGATTGGTCGTGTTGATTTAACCAAGGGAGAATGATACATTCACTCGCCGGGCCATGTTGATTTGGCTAGTGGTGAATGGCCCAGGTGTAGTCTTTCTTCTAGTAGTCATGTTGATTTGACGAGGAGTGATAAAGACTCAAGACGCTCTCACATTTCCTACTCCAGGATGGAGTGATCTATATTAATTAGACGTGCATGTGAGGAAATAATCATCAACACTAATATAGTATATAAATAATATATTTATAATATAATGTATAAATATATAAATAATCAATAATTAATAATGAATAATAAATTAATTAATTAAAAGACAATAATGGAAAAGACATGTCCATTAAATGAAAAGGCACTACCGCCCAAGTATATATATTGGGCCCTCAATTGTAATATATGATCTCATATAATATTTACTTACAATAACCTCTCATCAAGTTTGCTAAGCCTTGTTGATATTTTTCAGTGTGTAATTATTCTACGATAACAATAGCATTTAAATCATAAGATAATAATTTTCAGATCCGTAAATCAGAAAATTCAACAATAGTCGGTCTGATTACTTGAATATTGTCAAATACAAACATAACATTTTCATGTATAATATGTTCTTTAATAGTTATGCTGTTAGGATTTTTAGACACTTAGGAGTTAGTAAGATCTACTTGGTCTATTGTGTTGTTAGGTAAAAGTGTGTTTTCTAGTGTGTTTCTTTAGTATGCATTTGTAGTTAGGAAATCCAACGGTTACGATATGTTCTCGACATAGAGTGATCCGACGGTTCATACTCTCATCGATCTTAATGACCATTGATTTGTGGCTTAACACCCAATTGGTCCATGATCTCTATATAAAGAGCATGGAGGTTCATTTGTCGATGATCGATTGTGAAAAAATCTCTTGTAAAATCTCTCTGTAATCTTTTTCTTTGCCTTAATAAACTACTCCAAGTGGTCGCGTTGGCTGGGGCTGTGGATGTTTCCCTGTAGGGGTTTTACCACATGAAAACATCAGTGTGTTGATATTTGATCTAGTTATGTGAGTGGTTACTGAAGGTGTTCATCTTCTGTTGGAATACCTGTGTTGTCAAACATGGTATCAGAGCCTTGTTTAAAGATCCACTCATGTTGTAGATCGAGATCGTGAAGCCGAGTTGCCTCATCTCCATTTTCTGTCTATTCCGTACATTTCTGGGCTAACAGGACTGTTCCATTGCGTCTGGAGCACTCGTTTCATTCAGGAACACTTTTCTTTTCACTTGAAAAGGTTTATGTTTGCCCAAGATATGACCATTAGAGTCAGATCCGGAGGTATAAAGTTTGAATACACATTTTAAAAAAAAATTGCAGAAAAGTTTTTTGGGTTTTATTTCTGTTTTGTATTTTTTAATTTTTGGGTTGCTACACTTTTAGATCTACGTATGCTCTTTTCCCCGCCCCTTGTGCGATCTCGAAAAATCAGAAACAGATAGGAAAAGGTGCATCTTCCGAGTAAGCTAACCGAGATCTAACCCTTGTTATCATCGAGAAGCGAATTTTTTTTCTTGTGTGAAAAGAGATTTTTTTTAGCAAGCTCTCCGAGGCTGTCTTCAACAACAACAACAACAACAATCCTCCTTCTGAACATTACAATATATTTTGCTAGACCATTTAGTTAAAAGTTGCCTCATTAAGTAAGAGGTCTTGAGTTCAAGTCTCTCTTTTGTTACATTTTTTGAAAAAGTTCATGCTAAAATTGTAAAGTGTATTTCACTTCAAGTATAAAAGTGAATCAATACAAGTAGCTTTAATATTTTGTTTTAGAGTCATTGATTTTGCATGCAACTTTTCTATTATAAAGTAACTTCATTGTAAAAGTGATCCCCACTTCTCTTTATAAAAGTGGGTCACTTCATCAAGCAACTTACACAATCACGTGGTCATTTGGTTACCAATTGTGCATTTTTTTTAAAATGCCATAACTCTAACATCGAAAGTCCATTTTCAGTGCCGTTTTTTTTAAAAACCGCATAAATTTTCGAGCTCTTTCCATCCAGATCATCAGTTTCGGTTTTTAAATCCACATTATCTGCATATTTAATATGTCTTCTACAAGTACTGTCTTGCTGACCAGCAACAACTACTTCCAATGGAAATCTCATATGGAAGATTTATTAAGAAGTAAAGGCTTGTACCAGATTACCTTGGGAAAGGAAAAAGCACCCACTGATGCTGATAAGAAAGCCAAGTGGGATAATAGGAATGACGAAGCACATAGACTAATCGAAATTTCCATCTCTCCTGATTTAAGGTACCACATTCAAGACAATGATGACCCCTGTTATCGCACAGTTTGTAGCTAGGTCAAATGGCTATAAGATAGAAGGCCAAACTGGCGTAACATGAACGTATCCCATCCAATGTCACCATGATGGGGAGGTTCTTTCTCTTTAGGGAGGTTAGGCCCAGGGGAGACGTCCCTGGTAACCTGGAGTTTTGAAAAGGCAAAAGTTAAAAGGACAGAGGTAAAGTTCCCCCTTCACAGGTCACCACCAAAAACAAATAGTCCAGCTAAACAACCAATAATGAAGTGAAGACCCAAAGAAGAACACCTGTCTAGAACAAAGCAACAACAAACCAATATATGTAAGCTATAATTCAATGGGTTAGTACTTCATAAGACTATATGATATTAAAATAAACAATTATGGCAATAAATATTGACGAAGTCAATGTTTATTAATATAGCAAATGCAAATAATATCACTTCCTCAATAAATACTGAAATGACCTAGCATTCAATGTAACAAATCAACACATCATCAATTAATGCATAAATTATCATTTAATTACTCTTAAAACAAGACGTTGTTGCATAAAGATGAAATATTCTAGGTGTGACATCAACAGTTTAGGGGTAGTAGTTAGTTAGGGTTTCAATTTAGAAAATAGTTTGAGAGTTTGTTTGATCACTTTCACTGCAATGATGGAGGTCTAAGATCAGTGCCTTCGGGCTTATGGAGTCAATTTAATAGAGGATGCAAGGGTTGAAGGAGGATGGCAAAGGACTAGAGGGAAGAGTTCTGAAGTGTTGCTATGGCAGGGCTTCAGAATCAAAACCTTAGGGGAGAGAGTCTCACTCTCGTGTTGCTAAAGCAAGGCCTTGTGCTCTCTCCTCCTTCCTTAGGTTAACTTGGCAAAAACGGCTAGCATGAAAAATAAATCAAGACAAGATAGTGCAGTGAGGGAGAGTGTTGCTACAACAAGGCTCTATTACTAAACCCTAGAAGAAGGACGGCCCTAGGTGTAGATGACCTAGGCCTGAGACGTCTCCTCCTTCTTGACCTCTGGAAAGTACAACTAACTTAGGGAGAAGAAGAAATGAGAGTGTAGTTATTACTAGGCTCTTCCTTCCTTCTTCAATGGCTGAAAATTTCTCTCTTAGGGGACATGAGAGAAGGACCTACTTGTGTGCTTGTCACCTATGGTTTTGATTCAACAAATTATAAGTACATGTAAGAAAATACGACTACAACCATTCAATCAAGAAGTTTTGTAGAAAAATACTTACAATTCATTAAAAATTAACCGTGCAAACCCTAGTTGTAACACCTTCCTTCAAGAGAAAAACCATAAGATGCCAATAAATGCCTTCCTTCAACAAGTGTGCCTCACTAAAACCAGCAAAAATACCCAAGTAGGGTGCTAAAATCAGACCTCACTAATGAGTGAGTGATGTGTTATGTTAAAATGAGGCTAAAACTCCTCAATATATAATGTATCAATGACCTTAATTAATTTTAGGTCATAAAAATGGACGACAAGACCACAATACTATTTTTACATTAAATTGTCAAATTAAAACCCTAACTGAGCTGTAAAAAAGGTAAAATCCCCTTCAAGTGAGGCGCTAGCCCCTTTTAGGGCAAATGAGACATCTAGGAGCAAAACGTTAGCCCCCTAGGGGCCTATCCAACATGCCACATGTGCCACTGCAGCCCAATTTTCCTCCATGAATGTCCATGAAGATGGATGACGTCATGGTGAGGATGGGGGCATCCAGAGCCTTCCAAGGCTAACGTTCCACTAAAAAGGGGTCATTACCCCTAGGCCGGGCTCCGCCAAAGTGCTTATGATGGAACATCCTCTTCTTCTCCGGTGCAAGACCCTAATCAACCACTATCCTGTCTCTGCCCCTTGATGGGGTCTCAGCATCCATCTGGTGGGCTCTTCAGCCCCATGGAGGTTCGAACTGATCATCTTCCCATGTGTACTAGTCCAAATGGTACCTGTCCGTCGGGCATGATCCTGCACATCAAAAGCTACACCCTCCATGGGCTCATCAGTCACCAGGATCATAGCAATGTTAATCATGTTTCATCATCAATATTATCAAACATATGCATAAGACCCTAATACATCAGTCAATAGCTCAAAGACATTACAAAAACCTACAAAGCAAGAATGGAGAAAATGATAAGACGTCCTATTGGGCTAGTATCCACAAGAAAGGGGAAGTTTCTAGGAAGGTTTCATCCAAGTAATGTAAGTGAGGTGATGTGGTTGGGGATGTCCAGACATGTGGGTGAAGTGAGAGCCAGGGATGCATGATGTTATCTGTGGGTGCCTTTGTAGAAGGTGAGCCATACCTGTCATGGATGCAATTTTTCCAAGCCCATTCTTGCCTTTATTCTTTACTTTTATTTGCTTTTTCTTCTTCTTTTTCTTTTTATTCAAGGGCTAACCAGAGGACACTGCCTTGGCATGGTGACCAGAGCTGACAGTGTTACCCACAAGTACTTTCACAGAGATGATAAGGCTGGCTCGTGATGAGACCCCCCTTCCCTTGGCCATGCAACCAAAGGTCACTGCCTTGGCGTGGTAACCAGATGGTGGCAATGTCATACTGTTAGGTACCCATGAAACTAATAGGTTGGCTCGTGATGAGACCCCCTATCCTCTTGACTAGGTCTTGTTTATATTTTTTGGGTCCCTCTTGTTTCTTACTGAGAGGTCTTTTATTGCCTTCTTGGGGATCCCTGGGCGAAGCATCTCGAGGTTTTATTTCTAGGCTTTTATCTTTTACTAACTGCTTTTACCTTATGGGCCTTTAGCCCCTTCTTCCCACGAGATAAGGTGCAATCCTACAAACAGGTCAACCCAATGCCCGGACAAGGGGAATGGGACAAGCGAGCGGAAGATAAGAAGAAATAATGGTGCTATGAGGGGAGCAGACGATGGCTTTTCAGAAATCCCCCAGTGGCAAACCCAGACCTATGGGCACAGGCTTGCTAGGATACCCTGTCAATCTCCCAGATCATGGTCAAGTGGGCTAATGTAGGATCCAAGCGGTTGTTAGAGATAAAAGGAATCAAATGCATATTTTCAAAGGTTTTAATGATCAAAAGCGACACATACCATGATAACTGGACCAATTACCTCATGGAGCAAGAACCTCTTCTGATACAAGACCAAGTCGAAGGTGATGGATGTTGCTGCTGCTGACAAGACGAATCTGATGAGAGAAGAAAAGGATGTGCCCTCCAGGGCTATGCTTGGGTCAATCCTGCTCTCGGTACTCCATGTCTAGGAACTGTGGGCCTCGAGACATGATCTCCTGGCTATCCGTAAAAATCTGGGATAACAACCCCGGAGAAGCTTGGGAAAAGATTGAATCTGTGTTTGGTAAACTCTATATTATTCGAGCACAACAGTTAGAAACTCAAATATTGACCTTGAGTCCAAGTAATTTTTCTTGCCTCGGAGACTATCTATATAGGTTTAAAACACTCTTAAAACACTATCTATCTTATTCTTTCTAAGCTAGGTAGTGCATATTCTATGTTTGTATCTACCTTTTATGCCATGAGAGAGGATCTAGGGGAAGAAGCTTATGAAAAACCCACTCTTGAGTCCTTTTGTGCTTCTTTGATTCGAGTGGAAGATAAGCTTGTACAATTTGAAGTGATCAACATTGTAGGCCCCTCCAACAAAGCCTTAGTTTCCCAGCAGAAAGATAAACCCAAGTATCCCAAGAAGCAACATCCTCGCTACAACAACAAACAACATAAGGGTCCCAAACCTGCTCACACAACTTCAGCTCCTACTGGTGACAAAGGAGCAAAATATAAAAGTAATAATACTAACAAACATTGCAACTTTTGTGATAAAGATGGTCATGATGAGTCCAAATGTTTCAAGAAGGTGACAACTTTAGAAGCAGCGATGAAGAAGCACAACATCAATATTGATTCTACTTCTTCTTCTCACGGACATGCACTTTCTACTTCTGGTTTCTCCTTCAATGCAAATTCTACTTCTACTACTTCTTCTTCTTATAAGTTGCTTATTGATTCAAGAGCATTTATCATATGGCTAAGGATAAAGCCATATTTTTTTCTCTAAATGAATATAACACCAAGAAAATATTTGTTGGTGATGATAGATCTCTTAGTGTTATTGGATATGGAAACGTTCAAGTAGATAATGGTCATTTCAATGATGTATTATGTGTTCCAAGTCTTTCTTGTAACCTTCTATCAGTATATCAAATCACTTATTCAGGTGAAGGTAAAACTGTCGAGTCTTCACCTCACCAAGTTGTAATCAAGGATCTAAAAGATCCTAAGCATGTTCTTGCAACTGGAATTGCTAATGATATTACCAGGTTGTACAAGTTTGACAAATTTGGGTCATCAACTTTTTCATCTGTTTTTTTTGCTCATAGCAATGACTTGAGAAAACTTTGGCATGAACGGTTTGGTCATCTAAACTATCGCTCATTGCAACAACCATGTAATCAACAGATGGTGACTAGTCTTCCTCTTGTTTCACGCAGAGATGGTGTTTGTGCCGATTGTGTTCTCGACAAACATCATCGGGACAGTTTTGACAGACGTGCCTCTTGGCATGCCTCGGGTCCATTGCAGCTTGCTCACAGTGATTTGTGTGGTCCACTTTCTTCTCCTTCTTTTTGTGGGTGCAAGTATTTCTTAACTTTCATTGATGACTTTTCCAAATGTACTTGGGTTTACTTCTTAAAACTTAAGAGCGAAGTTTTTGACAAGTTTTTTGCCTACAAGGCCCTTGTCGAAAAGCAATCTTGCCATCAAATTCAAAGGTTAAGAACAGATAATGGAGGCAAATATGTGAACAATAATTTTACAAATTACTGCACTACACAGGGAATCCAAATGCAACACATTGTTCCATATACACCACAACAAAATGGTGTTGCTGAGAGAAAGTATTGCACATTAAAAGAAATGGTTAATTGTATGATCCAATCTAATGGATTGAGTCTAAAGTATTGGGCGGAAGCCATCAACTGTGCAAATTACATAGTAAATCGCACTCCCCCAAATGCTCTTAAAAATATAACACCAGAAGAAGCTTGGACTAAAATTAAACTAGATGTAAGTCACTTCCGTGTATTTGGTAGTATAGGATGGGCTCACATTCCTAATGAGAAAAGGAAAGCATTGCAGCCTAAAAGTGAGAAGTGTATATTTGTTGGTTATTCTGAAGATGTAAAAGGTTACAAACTTCTTCAATCACTTTGCAATGAAATTATTATTAGAAGAGATATTAAATTTGATGAAAATCTCTTGGCCTGCGAGGCTAATTTGGCATTTGTGCCTTCTATGGCCTGCGACCCTAATTCGGCGGTTGTTCCTTCTTTGGCCTGTGAGCCATATTCGACGTTTGTACCTACTTCTGATCTGGTTTCTTCTTTAAATGATGTGAGGATGAAAATCCACCTCCACCTGCTCACGCTCCTCCAGATGAGTCCTTTGAACCTGAACCAACACCAACTCCACCGCTTCCTAGATGGGTTTGTTCAACACGAGAAGCATCTGGTGATCTTGTTGGTGATCCTTCAGATTAGCGTCGAACACGTTCACAGTTCCAGCAAGCCTCTTCTCTTTTGGCTCAAGTTTCAAAAACTCATGATCTAGAGACATTTGCAGAAACTTCGGGTCATCCAGATTGGGATACAACAATGAATGAAGAGTATCGTTCTTTAATGGCAAACGATACTTGGGATCTTGTACCACTTCCAATAGGAAGAAAACTTTTCAGATGTAAATGGGTCTACAGAACTAAGTATGCATCAGATGGAAGTGTTGAAAGACAC
>ML816752.1:25268-86800 GCA_009831015.1 Picea engelmannii | reverse complement strand
ATCATACGCCTAAAACGGAGATCGTATGCAAAAGTTACGACCCCGGGAAGTTGATGCACCAACTTACCCAAACGGGGCCCACATGACTTTTGGCGCTTCATCTCCTAGGGTTAGGTTTTTGGCATTCCTGTTTATTGTAAAAATGCCTTCAGAGCCTCATTGTAACGATCTTCTTGCGAATGTGCGCTGCCGTCACATCTCTTCTCAGAGATAAGCCACCACCATTCCAGCAAGCTTGTTTCCGCTGCATTTTTTACAGTTTCAGCTTATTTCGTTATTTAATAGAAAACCAGTTTTACTGTATCTCTGTTATTTTCGTGTTAAGCACCTATTAATAATCTATATTCATTTCATTCTGCTCATAAAATCCGGATCACATGGGTTAACCCATGTGCCGACATCCCATAAACTCTAATCCAAAAACCCTAATGAACCCCTTGTTGGGTTCACAAAGAAGTGAGATCATGTGATCTCAGCTCCGCCTGGGCACTCCATCTTCGACCAGCCTATCAAAGTCCAAAAAGGTGGTCAAACCTAACCAGTGTTTCCTCAAAACTTGGTCGAGGGCCAACATTCTAGAGTTCAATCAGTTCTAGAGTCTCCTTTTCCATGATGTTTATCACAGTACCCAGGTTGACTAGTGTGTTTGGAATAATCATTTTTCCTATCTCGATAGTTACTGTTGGATTTCCAGGGTCATCATATTTAGTAGGTGGGGCCTTTCCCATCATTAGTTTTGAAATCTTTCCTACCACATGGACTGTGAGAGGGTCCTTAGGTTTTCTACCAGGATTTTTAATACACAACTCCCTAAATGTTTTAGTGTAAATTGGGACATCTTTGATTGCTTGCAGCAGCAGGATCCTAACACACATATTTTTCAATTCTCTTAGAAAGTTAAACTCAGGATGTGGAGCAATTTTAGCTTCAATCAATCTCTCCAGATATGGTGGGTTTGGATCAATTTCAGAAGAAACAGGAGTAGAAACCCATGCTTGAGTTTAGTTATGGGGAGTTCCAGCGTGAATTGTATTGGTGTGTTGTTCCTCTTATTTCTCTTAGGTTGGGGTTGTTTCTCGGGGTGAATTTTCTTCTTCGTTCTTTGTGATTATGAGAGATGTTCTTGAATTTATTACTCTCCCTAATCTCAAGTGCACATTTTTGCATTCAATAGAGGAGATGCACTAAGTAGGAAAAATGGGCATTTTGATTTGTTGAAACGCTTTATTATTTGGATTCAAGTTAGGTTGTACAGGAAGTTGGGGTCACGATGGAGGATTAATTGGTAGCACATTCAATGGGAGTTGCAGCAAATGTTGTTATACGGATAATTGAGTTTTCATAGGGAGTTTTCCCCCTTGGAAAGGAGATCCTCTATGTCCTTGATGCCATGGAAAGGTATGATTTGGATGAGATGGTTGCTAAGACCATACTGAATCTAGGGAGGATTAGGAAATTGCCATGGAATTGCAGGATATTGAATTTATTGTGGGACCTATTGAGAACTATACATGTTATTCCAAGTATTAAAAGACAAGGATGGGTCTTGAGTCATACCTGATTGGCAATATTTTCATGTCTTCTTGGAATAAATGAAGTATGATTTCTCATCTTTCTTGGTTGATCCCCGAAACACTATTTTCAATATTGGTAGTGATGGTTAGATCCTTATTGGGTGATCATGTTCACATATACCATAGACTTCCACGTTGTCGAGTGGGAACTCCTTGAGGGGATGATTCTATATAAATTTGGGATAGAATATTGATAGTGTTTTCTCTGCTTCAACCTATTTCTACTTTACCTACAAAACATCCAATTTTGAATACAAAGAGATAAGAATATCAGTCTTAAAATTTTCAAAAAAATTGTCAATTTATGCTCTTGTTACTCCACCATTGGTTGATCTTTGTATCCTGGTAGAAGCGTCTCATGCTTGAATTCTATTATTTTTTTAACCTCTTGATCTTATTAGGCATAGAGAAATTATGTCAATGTAAGTTTCCTTTGATATGTCTCCCTTTCCCATTAGATTCATCATGTCCAAACAATCATCTCTCATTCCTGAAATCAGTATTGTCTTCAATATTTATTTATCTAGGTCACTATGTTTATACCTCTACAATTTTTATTGGAGGCGTTCAACATAATCCTCTAAGCTCTCTTCCTCCTTATGGGACATCTTGAATATTTCCTCCCTCTGGTCTCTTGATATACAATAGTCTTGGTATTTTCCCTGAAAGGTTTGTTCCATGTTGTCCCAAGAGGTGATAGATTCACCACCAAGGCCCATAAACCACCTTAACATGGCTCCCTTCAAGGTGGCAGGGAACAACTTCAAATTTTGATAATTTGAAGTGCAGTCGTAGCTTCGGTACAGAACATCAAATTCAAAAAGGAAGGTGTTTGAGTCTTTACTAGTCAAAGCATGGAAGTTTTGAAGAGAATAGAGAGGAATATTCTTCATTGGTGCTTCTCCGGGAATGTTCCCAATGGGAGATTCAAAGTGGAAATGGCATCATTTTCATTTTTATTTTCCATTTGGTTCTGCCATAAGATGTAGAGTTTTTGATAAATTGACTTGGGCACTTGTTGTCTATCAACAAGGTTCTCTAGCTGAAGAGGGTCTTCTGGTGGTTTTTGAGGATCTCTTGCAGCACTCCCCTAGTCTGAGATGAATTTATCAATCGTATAATTGATCCAGGTGAATATCGATGGCCACCCACCTATTCCAATTGCCTCAAAATAGTTTGTTGGCAACTTACTGTTTTTAGCAGTTTTTCAGTTCCTGAACTTCCAGAGCCATTTTGAGGGCCTAAACAAATATTTTAGATATCAGGCACCTCAATGATAGGTAAAGGATTCAATTGATACCTAAAAATGAATCTCATCATCGATACCTTTCCAACAAGCTATCATGCGCCCCAAACAGAGATCATATGCCAAAGTTACGCCCCCGGGAAGTTGATACAACAAACTACCCAAAACAGGGTCCACAAAACTATTGGATTTTCATCTTCCGGGATTAGGGTTTTCGATTTTATTTATGTTAAAATTCCTTTGGAGCCTCATTGTAACAATCATCTTCTTGCGAATGTGAGTAGTCATCACATCACTTCTCATAGATAAGCTGCCACCATTCTAGCGAGTCTTTCACTCTGTATTTCTACAGTTTTGTACATTTCGCTCATTAATAGAAATTGTGTATTACTATATATATGTGCCTCTTATTATATATTGGATATATCTCTATTATATTTTTGGATCTCTTGCAATATCTCTATATATTTATGTGTTATATCTCCACTGTCATTTTGTGTCGAAAATCATCTGGATCAGTGGTATCAGAGCACGTTGCTCTTGATCGTTTTTCAGTGCATGTCCCCAATGAGGTCTGAGTATATCAAGTTGGTTATTGAGCTTGTCTCTCTTGAGGAAAATCACTCTCACACTCCCAATAAATACTCCATGGTGGAAGAAAAGAAAAATGTTGGAGCAGAAAATTCTATAAATCTATTGCTTGAGCAAGCTCTCACACGATAGAGGGATAAAATGATGGAGAATTATTCCCACATCCTTCAATGCCTGTCGATAATAGAAATCATGTATTCATCAAGTGGACACTTTGTAAGAACCTCTCTTTTCAAGGTACAAGTCAATTTTGATATTCTCGTATTTGAAGTTCAAATAGATGTGAATTCCCTAGAAAAATTAATAAATATGCTAGAAGGTTATTTCTTTGTTCACAATTTGTTCAACAGGGAAAAGATCACCTTCACACTCCTTAATTCTCTCCCCAATGTCAAACATTGGTGGGAAAATTACTGGGAGCAAAGTTCCACAGAAGATTTTGGAATATATGGGGTCAAACCCACTTGGGGATTTTTTGTGGATGCGGTCAAGGAACAATATTACCCTGTTGGTAACTATGATGACCAATACGTGAGATGGACCAAACTACGGAAAGAGAGGGTCCAAACAATGCTAGGGTTCACAAATAATTTCCATACCTTGCGCACCAATCTGGGTATCAAAGACTTTGAGCGGAATCTGGTTCTAAAATACCACGAGGTTGTGCATACATACATCCAAATTGAAATGGATTTCTTGGACATCTAATCACTGGAAGCTTCTTATCGATATGTTGTGAAAATCAAGAAGAAATTTAGGGACCAGAAAAAATGGGAGTTTGGGTCTACAAATATGCAATAACCAAAGTATGATAAAGACGACCCTAACAAACAACCTCCCGAAATCCAGTCCAAACCACAAGAAAAAAAGGGTCACGGGAAGATGAAGAAGGACACTGGAAAGTGGTGTGATTTCCACAAAATCCCCTGGCACAAAACTGATGAATGTCGCTCAAAACAATCATTGTTGGTCGATGTCAAAGAAAAGGAGTCGAACCCCGATTCATAATTTGATTCATAAAATAATGGGAAAAGACAGATCATCGACGCAAACCCCACTACTACTTCCACGACCACAAAAATTCAACTAGAGGAACTAATAGATATTGGAGAGGGGGAGCGCCTCTTTCATTCACATATGTGGGTGAAGGGGACCCCATTGCATTTCATTGTTGATAGTGGAAGCCATAAGAACCTCATCTCAGCAGAGGTCGTCAAACAGTTGGGATTTTCGACAACACCACACCCGCAGCCATACAACATTGGGTGGCTTCTCTAGGGATGAGATCTCTGTGTCATCCAGCAGTGTCTATTTTCATACGACATCCAGCCCTTCAAGGATGAGGTATTATGTGATGTTTCCTCGTTGGATTTTTATGATGTTCTTTTGGTCCAGCCATATATGTGGAAGCGTCATGCTATTTATGGGTCTCGACCTCATAGTGTCATTGTTACTCTGGGGGTTCATATCTACAATATACCAGAGGTAGTTCCAACTATTGCCCCACCTAAACAGTGCTACAAGGTAGTATATCCTACTACAAAATTCAACTTCTTCACAATTTGTTCAAAAGGTAAACAAAAGGACACTACAACCACTACAGCCTTAGCCCAAGACCTTTCTATTCAATAGAAGCAGATTGCAAAAGAGATTATTTATTCACCTACAAGGGTACCTACACATTTCCCAGTCAATCCAATATACAACAGGTTGGCTGAAAAAATTCAACCCTACCAACAACAAGTTCATGACAACCTTCAACAAGCTAAGCAACACAACTTCTAGAGCAAGGAAAGCAATTCACCAAGGTTCAGATTCAGTAAGCGCTTTCCCCTCTCCCCTGGGAACTCAATGCAATGGAGACCATTTCTTCCTAAGGAGGGAGGATTGATCTAGGTGGATATCGGTGGCCACCCACCTATTCCAACTGGCTCAAAAAATTTGTTGGCAACTACTATTTTTAGCAGTTTTTCAGTTCTTGAACTTCTAGGGCCATTTTGAGGGCCTAAACAAATATTTTTCATGATTGGGAATCTCAATGATAGTCAAAATATTTTATTTATCCCCCAAAATGAAGCTCCTCATCTATACCTTTCCAACAAGCTATCATGTTCCCCAAACAGAGATTGTATGCCAAGGTTACGCCCCCGGGAAGTTGATACAACAAACAACCAAAAATGGAGTCCACAAAAATGTTGGCTTTTCATCTTCCGAGGTCAAGGTTTTGGAATTTATTTATGTTAAAAAGTCCTTTGGAGCCTCATTATAACAATCATCTTCTTTTGAATGTGGCTAGTTGTCACATCTCTTCTCAAATATAAGCTACCACCATTCTAGTGAGTCTTTCACTTTGTATTTCTACAGTTTTGTACATTTCGCTCATTAATAGAAATTGTGTATTATTGTACATATGTGCCTCTTGTTATATATCTGATATATATTTGTTATATTATTGGCTCTCTTTCAATATCTCTATATATTTATGTGTTATATATCTGCTCTCATTTCATGCCGAAAATAATCAGGATCATTGGTTGACCTCCAACCTTGGGGCTTGATGTTTTGGGGCTTGTTCCTTTGTATCCCTAGGCCTTCTATCAAATATTGATATTCAGCATCTACTTCTACTACAGAGGATTCAACATGGGTAAAATATTGAGAATTATTCCCTTCATGATCTTCAGTCTTCTGAAAATTCGATCCCGAGGCAGATGATTATGCCTTTGAAATCATCTCCTGAATGAATGTTACCCATCCTTGATCTTGGTTTCTTCTTCATCCATGTCCCTTTCTACCTGTGGTATTAGTGTTTATGGGGGAACCATGTTCTTCTCGTGCTTTATTCATGCAACCTACATGTCCTGACTCTATATGAGGTCGCACTTGCTACAGTCTTTCATGTCGAAGCGTAGGTTACTACATCATGTCTTACCACTCTATCACCTCAAATTAGAGAACACTTCTAGTGTGCTTTAGTTTAATAATGTAGAAAAAAAACAATTTCAGTTGTACTCTTTTTCTCTTAGTAATTTCCCCAACAATTGCACCAAAATGTTGCACTATTTAATTGTCTATTTAAAAAAACCTAATCACCCAATGCATTAATTTTTAACCAAGGGTACGTCTTTTTATTTCAAATTTGTCGTGAAAATTATATGTAGACAATGATTTATTATCTAACACTGACTATCTATTGGTATGCAATGTTAAGCAAGAAACACACCCTTTTGAAAACAATCTTCAAGAATTAAACACACGTTGTAGACTAGATCTCACTTGCTCA
Source organism: Picea engelmannii (assembly GCA_009831015.1). Taxonomy (NCBI): domain Eukaryota; kingdom Viridiplantae; phylum Streptophyta; class Pinopsida; order Pinales; family Pinaceae; genus Picea; species Picea engelmannii. The sequence goes on along the minus strand of ML816752.1, from coordinate 80,106 downwards.
AATGAAACAATTTGTTGAAAGTGAAATACACTTACTTGAATGTAAGCACTCTTCACACTTTCTCTAGAATCAAAATCACACTGTTGAAACAAAATTCACACTTGCATAAATAACAACACTCTAAATAATCAACCCTCTCTCTTGCATAAAAGAAACAAATCCACCCTTGCATAAGTAAATCACTCAACTTAAAATGAAACAAACCTTGTTGGAAATGAATAAAGTAAATCTATGAACCAGCTAGTATTCTAACTCAATATAGAAATATCATCTCAAAAACACTCCAAATCTGTTCAATAAATATCGTTACCAAGATCTCACTGATTCATTAACATGAAATGCAAAGAATAACATCAAGATGGAAATAACAAATCAATAACATAAATAGTAATATAAACTAATAAAAATCTAAACAACTTCAACACAATAGTTATGATTGGGTAACAACAAACCTGCACCTATATAGAAACATTCACAAACCAATGTAAGTAATTGTAACAACAACCTTTTAATGAATGAAACTCGGTAACAACAATCTTGAATTGTAATTACAAAATAACAAAACACAAACAGTAATCATCGAAATAATGAAATAACTCTACTTACTAATAAAGAAATAGTGAACTCTACTCAAGAGGAGGGCCCTTTCCTCCTTAGTAGGGAGCTAGGGAAAACTCAAATATTACAAGATAACTCAATGTTTCACGAATCCAACCACGAACTTGCTGAAATTTTATTAATTAATATTTAGGAAATACAGATGCAAAAGGATGTTCTCATCATATGCACTGATTGATGAAAAAGATAGACTAACTCCTAGGAGCAGAGATGCTCTATTTTTAAAGGCTCCCCTTTTACAACTAATCTTAGAAAAATGATAATTATGAATAGTCTTGAGAATATTTCAATTCTCAAGTTGTTCAATAAAGCCTTAAAATGAGAAGATGTACAATATCTTTTAAAACCGGTCATAAAAAAATATATTCAAATAAAGGATGTATGAAAATAGGTTTCCTCAAGCTTTGGAATGGCTAATCAGACTCATAACGTTTAAAACATCCATGACTTTGTGGAACATCAATGTCATCAAGAGAGAGATGAGTCATTATTGTCGCAAGGAACTATGTTGGTCAACAACTTTGATGAGTATCAACACGAGCAATAACATCCTTCGATAATAACATCGGAATTGTTGAGAGGAGCAATGTCTGGGAATAACAGCTTCATGAATCATTAGAATATCAGCTCATGTACCAATCGAGCATCCTGTAGGAACGTTTCTCAACACTTTGTCAATAAATACCCAAAAACAACTATTATCATTCCCAAATGCAAGCAAGACTTAATAAATTGAAGCAACATGTAACGTAGAATACCTGATCCAAAAGATAAGATATTGGACAATGATGGGTGTGAAAAGGATATGGATGACATGAATAAAATGAGTAAATAATGTGAAAAAGGTGGCAAAATATGTCAATTTATGAACCCAACATGCATTATCTCCCACCTTCTCCACTAGCTCAAAAGTTCCATACCACGGTGCCTTGATTATCTTACCATGACCTTGTAGTCTTTCCTTATTTATTTTTAAGCAAACGTTGTCTCCCACTTTGAATGACTTCTCAGTTCTGTGTTGATCATGTACGACCTTGAATTTTTCCTATGACTTCTTCGGTGTCTCCTATACTTGCAAATGGAGTTTCCTATTCTTCTCAAAAAAAAATTATGCTCTTAATGCATCTCCTGTGAGGTCCTCCCTCACTCCTTTGTGTTGTTCGTAAACAAAATCCAAGTGTGAAGGTGAAAAATATCCAAAACAAGTTTCAAAAGGTGACTTACGAGTACAATCTTGTACTGCTCTATTATAAGAGTGATGTATGTAGATCATATTTTCAACCTAGGTCTTTTGATGCTTCTAATTGTAACCCCTCAAAAGTTACATGAAATTTTTGTTGTATACTTATGCCTATCCATCTATTTGTAAATGGAATTTTGTAGATCTCTTCAAAATAGTCTTCATCTTCTCCCATATTGTAGTCCAAAATGTACGGAGAAATATGGTATCCCTATCTGAGATGATGCTCCTTGGTATCCCAAACTGCACACAGACCTATTCAAAGAACATGTTTGTTGCTTCTTGTCCTTTGACGGTATTTTTACAAGGCATCAGAATGCACATATTGTTGAACTTATCAACTACCACAAGTAGATAGTCATGTCCCTTCTTGGTTGTTGGTAAACCTCCCATAAACTCCATGGAAATTTTTTCCCAAGGTCGAGTGGGTACAGGTAAGGGATGGTATAGACCTTTCTTCTTGTTACAAGGATTGCTAGTACAACAAAGTATACATCCTCTATAATATTGTGCTACATATTCTTGCATTCTAGGCGAGTACACATGCCCTTGTAAGTTGAAAATTGTCTTCCCAACACCAAAATTTATTTCAACCTTGGAGGTGTGAGCCTCTCTAATAAGTTGTAATTGTTCACCTTTAGGGACATAGAGCTTGTCAAGCTTGTAGAGTGACACATTCTCGAAATGATAGTCAAGCTTCTTGTCACCTTCTTCTATATGAATTTGGCCTTGTAATTTTGAAAAACCTCCTTGAATTCCTCATCTTCTCTATATGCTTCTCTATATGCATCATGGGTAAAAGGTTCCATGTGCATCATAGTTCCCAAAGATTTAATCTTGGATGTGGGTGGCCTTGAAATCATGTATTCCAACCTATTTTTTCGCCCTTCTTATACTTGATGACTAGATGAAATTTTTGTTAAAAACCCATCCACATGTAACATATAGTTTGAGGTATCTTACTCTAGGCCTGCAAATACTATAGTGGTTTGTGATCTGTGTGGATGATAGTCTATTTTCCCATCAAATAGTGCTTTGACTTCATGACATCTTGAACCGGGGCATAGAGTTCCTTGTCATATGTTGAGTAGTTGAGAACTACCCCATGAAATATTTCATAGTGATAACATACAGGCCTTCCTCCTTACATAAAAATTTCTCCCATGGCATACCCACTTGCATATGTATCCACTTCGAAAGGATTTTGCAAGTTTGGTAATGTGAGAACTGGTGTAACTCCCCCTCTATTATGACAACGAATAGCAATGTACAATAGGAAAATAATTTATTTATCTTTGCGTTAGGAATTTAAAATCATCACAACATAGATCAACAGAATTACAAGCGACACATCTTCAAAATCAATAATGAAACAAGCCAACGCATTAACATAAATAATAGTTATGAGTGATCAACACATAACATAAATAGTGACACATTTCATCGCATCACAATCAACGGAAGAAAATACAAGGAATTGATCAATCCTGTCAGTGAACATTTAAAGAACTACCTGCCCAACCTATCCTGTATGGTTAGGACCTCCAGGACACATAATCAACGCTCAAGCCCAGGATTCATCTAATTGATTTTGACCACTTCAAGTCTCAGGGCTAGCGAATATTCTGAGGAACAAGGAGGTATCTAAGCCCCCCCTCAATCAACACAACTCATGACTCTAGACTAGATTATTAGTCATACATCAACATAATTCATGGTGCAAGATTAATCAAATTTATGAATCAATCATTATTTAATGGCGCAAGAGAAATCTAGTTACCATATCAATCATTCTCAACAATCAATTACTCATGGTGTGATAGAAAATTCTACTACAACCATACATTATTTTCATTGATGCAATCACCACCTAAGAAACATTCCGACAATAGTCCATCTACAATATATATCATTTAATTGACTCACATCCACTTATGAAACATTCCAACAATAGTCCATCTATAATCATATATAATTTAATTGACACAATCCACCTATGAAACATTTTGACAATAAACCATCTACAATCATATATCATTTAATTGACGCAATCCACCTATAAAACATTTCGACAATAAACCATCTACAATCATATATCATTAAGTGACACAATCCACCTATGAAACATTCTGAAAATAAACCACAAGCAAAAGGGACATACCAACTATACTCATCTATCAAACCTTCAAGGTGTACAATTAGAATCTACTATCCACATTCTATATTCCAATCAATTATAAAATAAAATTACTAAAAGGATAATACACAAGAGTCCATCAGCACACCAAGAGAACATATCTCATTTTAAAATATGATAAAATCTGTTCAAAAATTTCGGTAAGCTTGAGGAGAGACGGTCATGGTCCAGCCTGAGTGCAAGGAAATGAGGGAGAATCCCACACGAACCAATTTCCTCCCAATCAGGCTCACGCTCTACCTCACTCATTTCCTTCCAGCCCTCGGAATTTGATAAATATAAAAATTAAAAAGGATATGTGGGAACAGAGACATCGCACCACTCAGAAAACCCTTGGAAATCAAGTTAATTAATTGATCATGTCCATAACATAGGTAAAATTCAATCCTAAATTTAAATATATCCAACCACAGAGGAAATGTCGAAGGGAAGGTAGTCTCAAATCTAAGTCTAACGATAAGGTGAACAAAGTTTAATCTCAACTGAAATCGAGATAGGGGTCGTAATTAAATAGGCAATGATCTAAATTAGAGGTTATATGGGAAGGTCTAAACTCGTTATCCTCAAGAATTCCCATATTCAAGTGAATTTACCATTCGATGTCAAGGTTTTTTTTACAACAGCGACAAAACAAAATAACCATACACATGTGGTTCAACCTTTTATAATTCAATTCAATGAGGATGCAATCTATATCAGAGTTATTATTTTACAGCTACGACAAATAAAATAAACCATAAAAATGTGGTTCGACTTATTACAATTCAGTTCAATGAGGATACAAAATGATATCAGAGTTTTATTTGACAGCTACGGAAAAATAAAATAAATCATAAACATGTGGTTCAACTTATTATAATTCAACTCAAGGAATACCGTCACTGACGAAGTTGGGCTTGGAGATGTCCTTCGGCAACTGGTGATCTGTATTTATGCTTTCTAACTGTAGAAACTTCACCAGTATCTCCCAGCCAATGCTAGGGGTACTCTTCTTCCCCCTTAGCCTCCCGAGCCACAAAGGGGAAATTCACACACACAACTAGAATTCCTCTAGCTCCCAACTTAACTCGCAAGGTAGAGACACCACTTTCTCTCCAGCTGGGTATCCCAACTCTCACAAGTAAAACCAGTCAAGAATTTTGCAGCATAACTTACCCATAACTAGGTTGTTCTTCTTCTCATCTGGGCCATTTATTTTATAGTATTTTTTCCATGGCACATCACCACTTGCACAATTAATTCATTTTTCAATTAAATAATTTAGAATTATTCCCCCCCTTACACTTGTCATTATTTCCTTAGGTTGCACAAGTAATTTCCACATTTTATTTTAATTAAATTCAACTTTCCTTACCCTTCCTAAAAGCGCTCCTTAAATCACTCTTAGTTGTCTCTTTATTCCCCTTATTTCAAATTAATGTCTCACGCCTTTCTAAAACTGAGTTGAGTTAAAATACGATTCTTCTCTAGTTAGACTAGTGTTAACTCGACTTTAGATACCTTTCTATGCGCACACATTCTTTTATGCTTTATTTATTTCTTATCTTAAATTCCAAGTCGTATTTTCTGCACACATGTGTATTGTATTAATTATTTAGACTTATTTCATATTTCTTAATTTCTTGAATTGATTTGTCTCTTTACTATTTTATTTAATTTGCGATTTAGTTTTTGTATTTTCACCAAGCTTAGACTTAGGCTTAAATTTTAAATACGCTTAGACTTTCATTTGGGATTTAAAATCAATAACTTCATTCTTTAATTAATTAATCCACCAGTGCTCAAGATCTCACAAGGTTTAATTATTCGCTCAAGGTTTTCTAGGCCACCTAGGTTCATTGACTCAAGTTTTATTTTCGCAACGTGCCCTTCAAGACGCACTTCGTGCTTCAAGGGTGCCACTCACCCTTGACTGGTTTTGGTAGTTGTCCAACCCCTGGAGTCAGCACTTCATTCGAGCGACCTTGTGAGAGACTAAGGGCTTCTAAGGAATAAGTACCTTGCCTTATTGCGCAGCCCTTAGAAATATTTGTGAGTGAAGGTCTCAGTTTTCCCTCACAGCATCGTGGATCTTTCGAACTAGGTAATCATTAACCTACAATTTGAGCCACGACGAGAGTGCTATTAGGCTATGACAGGGACGTTTCCACACCTCTCCCTCAATATCTGGTCTATGTGCATGGCCCCTTTACTCCTTATGTGAGCCATATTAGCAAGAAATCGTCAACATGCATCCATCAACGAAACAATGTCAACGATCCATATACAAAATCATACTATAATCGATCATATGTCACATAATGCATAAATGAAATACTCAAACCAATACAATCCACTCCCTAACTTAATCTGGAGTCCAAGGAGTTCCATTGATGCCAACGGCATCCACATTTTGTCAATGTCCTGCACACTCAGGAAAAAATCGTCAATACCATCTATCAATACGCATATAGCACTAAAATCAAATCATAACCATCAACATCATCATAAAAATCCATAAGCGAAATATATAACCATGCACTATAACCGGATCACTCACACGCAAGTGTCCTCAAATAATAAGTCGATAACAGGTGCTCCCAAGAGTGGAATGTTACAATTGGTGCTTGACTGATCTTTCTTTTCATCTCATTGAAATTATTTCGTTGATTCTTCGCCGATTGAAAACTCTTAGCACTCATTGTTATGGTGTGGAGTGGTGCAGTTACTACTGAAAATGAAGCTATTAACTCCCGCAAGTATCGTGATACCCCTACAAAAAATCCTAACTTCAATTACATTTGTAGGAATTGGCCATTTCATGATGGCCTCCATATTTGCAAGATCTATCTTGATCTTCCCTCCACTGATCACATACCCCAAATACACAAAATATTGTTGAAGATACTCACATTTCTTGAGGTTAGCCAGCAGTTGGTGCTTCTTCAGAGTCTCTAACACCTACATGAGATGTGAGATTTGTTCCACCTAGGTATCACTATAAATCAGTATATCATCCAAATATACTATAGCAAATGAATATAGATATGAACATAATACATCATTCGTCAATCTCATAAATGTAGTTGACACATTACATAAACCAAATGGAATGATCAACCATTCATAAAAACCTTTCCTTGTCTTGAAGGTAGTCTTCTAGGTGTCTTCTTCCTTGACACGTACTCGGTGGTATCTCGATTTGAAATCCAACTTGGTGAAATATTTTGTGCGTTGCAATTAATCTAATGGATCATTGATCCTAGGCATAGGGTATCGATTTTTTAGAGTAATCTTGTTCAAATCTCTATAGTTGATACACAATCACTAATTCCCATCCTTCTTTGGTACAATTATGGTAGGTGATCCACAAGGTTAGGTGCTTGGCCGGATCACACCCTACTCCAATAGTTACTACAACTTTTTCTTCACTCCATTTGCTTCCAAAATGGATTGTTTATATATCCCAATATTCAACAATGGGGAGTCTATCTACAATAATTGTATTTCGTGCTCCACTTCCCTCTTGGGTGGTATCCCTTTAGGCTCCTAGAACACTCCTATGTATTCCTGTAGCAACTCCTCCAACTGAATTTTTTTCTCTTTAGTGCACCCCTCCAGGGATTCCTTTACTCTTATCGACTCATCATCAGACTTATTTTATCTTAAGAAAAGTAAAACATATTTCTTACTGGAACTAATCAACTTATTGGCTTGGTTGGCACTTACTAGCGATATATTTGAATTGCCTTTATAATCATTTATGATGTAGGACTTCCCATCATTGATTAGTCGATATTGGTTGGCTCTACACATGAATATTGTATCCCTCATATACATGTAGGGGATTCCAAACACTACTCCACATATTTCAAGGGGTACTACATCCAATTCCACTTCATCAATAAAATCAACACTTACAAAAAAATTAATATTACATTGTTTCATTACCTTGATCTTTGCATCCTTGTTTTCCCATCCCAATGGATATGGGATAGGATGACCATGAACCTCTAATTCAAGCTTGTCTAGATCCCTTGCTATGAGATTATCATGTGAGCTAGATTCAAATAGAGTGTCTATATTGGTCTTCTTGACCTGGATGTTAATGTGGAAGAGTTTGGTCATCTCCTTCTCTTCATAGTGATGAAGGCTACTCATATTCACCTCCTTATGCACTAATGCGCAGCAGAAAATATAATCATCCACATCAGATCTACTTTCAACCTAATTGCTCAAATCTAAGGCTAGAATATTCTTTTTTTTTACATCCTTCTTGTGGTTCTTTGGCTTCAACTCTGGACGTATTTTCTAGCACTTTTCCTCAATGTTCCCATCAATATTGCAATGGTTACAATGGTTTCTAGAATCCTTGCATTGATGTGTAGTGGTTTTCATCTTCTTATCCTTTCCACTTCTTCTTCCCCTCCCTGGAAGCGTCTCGGTTCTCTTTCTACTTGGAATTTCTTATCTTCCCTTTCTTGTGGCCTATTGTTTCCAAATATTGTCCCTATACACATGCCTTGTACACTTTCCTTGGTTTGAAGAACATCACTTGATTTCGTAGATGACTATGTAGATGATCCATATTATTTTGAGAATGACATGAAGGAAGAAATATAACAGAGATATAACAAGGAAATACACAGAGATATTGCAAGGAATACAGTAAAACTCATATTCTATTAATGATTGTCTGGAATACAAAATACCATACAATGAAAAGAACACAAGCTAGCTAGAATAGTGGTAGCTTATCTTTGAAGAGAGATGTGTCGACTACGCTCATTTGAAAGAAGTTGATTACAATGAGGGTCCAAAGGAATTTTTAACATAAATCATAAATGAAAAATCCCTAAACATCCAAAACGCAAACCATGGAAGATGAAATGTCAAAAGGTTCGTGGGCCCCGATGGGGGTAGTTGATATGTCAACTTCTCGAGGGGGGGACTTTGGCATACGATATTCATTTGGGGCGCTTGGTACCCCATCAAAAAGGTCTATATGAGTAGTAAAAATTAAAAATGGCCCAATATATCCCAATTGGGCAATGTCAGGTCAAAAAAATAATTTTTAGGGCCTCAAAACAGCCCTAGAAGTTTGGGACCCGAAAAATAGTAGAACTGCCAAGATGGAAACTGTAATTTGAGCCAGTGGAATAGGTGGGAAGCCACTGATATCCACTTGGATCAATACTCCCCCCTTATGAGTAAATTTTCTCCATTATGTCAAGTTCCTCCATTAGATGGGGAAACTTCTATTGAATCTAACTACTGGTGAGACACTTGTCCTGATGAAGAAACATCACTACTTTGACAACATGATAGAGTTGGATGTTCTTCTAGTAGGTGCCATTCATCTTGGTGTCCATTATCCAATCAATTTTTGCATGCTCAATGCAGTTAGGATTGATTTCTATAGGGGCCAAGTGCTCGGTTGCATCTGAAGTGTCAAGGAGAGGTGGAAAATATGGTCGAAGCAGTTCCACATTAAATATCAGGTGTTGCAAATATTTGACACCATTTTCTATAGCTTTTCTTCAGCTGCAATGCTGAAATTTCTCGGATGGTTATTGCCCTGGGAATTCCCTGCACTGTCCTTGCGTTCCCTTCCTCATCCAAGCAAATAAATTCCTTTTTATGACAGTCTAGGATATCATGATGTTGGTCCAACCAATCCATCCCAATTAAACAGTCATAGGAACCTAAAGGTAAGATGCTCAAATCTTCCCTAGTGTTCAGTCCATTCATGTCCATAGGACACGACTTAACCATCTCATTAACTTATATTTTGGCTCTGGTAGCTAGTTGTACCAACCAAGATTTTTCATGTTTGTTTCTTGGCAAATGAAAACTTTCTGCTATCTTAGGATCTATATAACTATGAATAGATCCTGAATCAATTAAAATAACAATGTTTTGGTTGTTGATCATACCTCCCACTTCAATCATATGTGACTGAAATTCTGATTTCTTGTTGTCCAGGGCTACATAGATCCTTGATACATTTTTGCGGATGTCCTCCATTGTTTCATCTTTCTATACATTGTGAATAGTTCTCATTTTTTCACCTCTATGAGGACAATCTCTATACATATGATCTTCTTTACAACCCCAACATTGAATAAGTGGTTGCCTTGGCCTTTTCCCCCATGTCTCAATCATTCTGGGTTCTCTAGAAGTTGGTTGTCCCTAAGGACTATTTCTAAAGAATGGTGTCTTAGTCCCCTTCTTCCTCTGATCCATCTTGAATTTCTTCTTGTCTTCCCAATCTTTTTGGAAAGTTGGCTTTCCTTTATTCTGATCATATAGGCAATTAGCTCCCCTTATGGTCTCCTCTAATGTTTTGGGATCATCATATTGTATTTTGTCACTAATGAATGTTGGAAATCCACTCAAATACCTATGAATCTTAAATGTCTCATCCTTGATGAAAGAAACATACTTCAGCAGTTCTAAAAACCTTCTTTCATATTCATCTATGGTCATAATCCCAAGTTTGAGTTCAAAGAACTCTTTCATTTTCTTGTCATAGTATCTCTTAGTCAAGTATTTTTTTTCGAAATACTTCCTAAATTCCTTCCAAGTAACATTTTTCTCTTTAATGTGTTGCACATGCACAAGCTGGTCCCACCACATGGATGATTTTCCCTTAGGTTGATAGATGGAAATTATTCCTTCTACATGTGAAGAGTAATTATGCAATTGAAAATATTTTCTCATGCCTAGCAACCATGTCTCTACATCTTTATCATTCTTGTGCTCACCATCAAATGTAGGAGGTTTAATTTTATTCATTTATCCTCGTAGCTAATCCACCCCAAACCTCTTATGCTTCCTGACAGAGGATGAACTTGAGCTACTATGTGTTCTCCTATTGGAATGTCTCGAGGAGTGATGGTGATGTCTGCTAACACTTCTTGTTCTTATTTTCTCATCAGGAGACCTATGACTTCCTGATTTTCTTGAGCCACTCTCCTTATCCAATTTATTTTCTATTATGTTCAATCTCTACATTAACTTCATGTTTAAGTCCTCCTACTTCTCCTTGGATTTCATAAGACTTTCATTATTAGCTTTATGGCTTTGGAAATCATTTTGAAACATTTAATGGTCTCTAAAATATTCATGTTTTCTTCCTTTCCTTCTCCATGTACATTTGAGTTTGTTCCTTCAATTCCCATATGGACATCCATCCCTATGATCTCATCTTCCTGACTGTAATATCTCTATGTATATTCCATACCTCTACACTCTGTGTTGATCCTAATCTGATCTAACAGTTGTTAACTCTGCAAAATGTGCAGCCAACAAAATTTGTTAGGCTAAATAATTTAATAGATTCATGAAATTATGTACAATTTTGGTTCAATAATGCATCAGAATTATTTCTTCTGATTTCCTGAAACATTGACTACCCAGATCAATTTTCTGGGTGAATAATTGTATTCTACTGTCCAAAACCTTTCCAAAACCTACTTCCATGCTCAATTCTAGGTCTTGAGCAGGAAGTTATGGTTATTTGAAAATTGTCCATTAATTCTTCTATTCACACTTCAACTTGGTGCAAATATGCGTTGTAATTATGCATTTTTGCACCTATTCCATTAGAGTTTTGGTAGGATTTCAATTGGGTTTATTCATATACATATTTTGGACAGTTTGTCTAAGTTTCACCTCTTTCTGGGTTATGGGTTGCTAGTTACAGCCTGCTGAAGTTCTAGGCCAATTAATGTTTTTGGTCTGGAATGCTACAGGTACCTTCTTTGCCATATTAAACATTTTTAACATGCCCAGAAATTTAATTCATCTCTAGGAATATTTTCTATGGTGCAATAGCTTTCCATAGACTTCTCATGTGCCTCAATCTGATTCTAGAATAGAAAGTTATGGCTCTTCGAAGTTAGTTGGGTCTTAAAATTTACCCTCCACTATTTGTCCTGTAACTTCCTCGGAAAATCTTTGTTTTTGACGAAGATTTTGTGTGGTTTTTTAGTAGCTAAAAACGTTGTTTAGGGCCTAAAAAACGTGCTGCAAAAAGATGACCTTCAAATAGTATAAAAATGTTGCAGAAATTCACTGGTTTTCTGTTGTTGTAGACAATCCAAACGACTTCGTGCGCACAATTTTGAAACTGTACACCCATATTTAGCATGCACAACAACACCATAAGGTAGTGCATCCTTCGCGCACCTATAACCAATGTGGATCACTTCTTTGTCACACCAATAACTGGTGCGCACTAGTTTTGTGTCGCGTGCCAATATATGCCTTCGTACAATTTTGGTTCATGTACTAATACCTGTTGCGCGCAATTTTTGTGTCACATGCTAATATTTTGTGCCCATTGCACTCTACACACTGCACCATGTCAAAGTTTAGTACGATCCCACAGCACACCAGTACTTCGCGTGTACCATTAATTAAACTGTCGCGCAACAGGAATATTCATCATGTATGCATTGCATACCCACATTGTGCGTGCACCAACAAAATTCATATGTGCGCTGCCAATACTGTACACACCATGCACGCCAATATTATGTATGCACCACCCAATCCGCATCGCACAGTGCTAAATTTAGTGCCCACATCTACGCACTATTATTTTTCCACGCTCAATAGTTTTGCTTCGTGCGACACAAAATTTAAGTGTGCAAATCCACGCACCGTTATTTTTTGTGCATTACCACTCTGCACCGCGCAGCACAAAATTTAAGTGAACACACCCCCGCACCAATATTTTTTGCGCATTACCACTCTGCATCGTGCAACGCCAAATTTAAGTGCACACACCCATGCACCAATATTTTTGGCACATTACCACTCTGCACCGTGCAACACCAAATATAAGTGCGCACACATGCGCACCAATATTTTTCCCACATTACCACTCTGCACCACGCAGCGCTAAATTTAAGTGTGCACACCCACACACCATTATTTTTCATGCATCCCAACTTGTACTCTGCAACACCAAATTTTAGCACACGCAAACATGCACCCTTATTTTCCACACATCACAAGCTTTTAACTGTGCATCACGCATTTTTAGTGTGCACACCTGCGCACATTCATTTTTATGCGCATTAATTCCTCGTGAATTCCACTGCAGAAATTGGAGATTTTGTCAAACTTTTTCCCAATTTTCACCATAGACATTCTGCAACTATGAAATTTGTTCAATTTCACCCCCATAACACCAATTCAACCTCTACAACAACAAATCATTGTTGGTTGACATTCCTGGAACGGATTTTTTTCCCAAACTCAATACATGAATTGAGAATTTTAATCAACTAATCTCACTCCATCTGTCATAGCTTCCCTGTAACTTCAAATTCGACCAATTCTAGGTTTGAATTTGCTAGAACAGATATCAAATTAAGAATATCTCACCACTTGGCCAAATTTCTCAATTTTCTCATGGGTTTAACAACAACAATTGGGGCTTTTCCCAATTCCACACAATTGCTTCTAATTTTTACCATGGGCGCTCTGTAACTTGAAATTTGGCCACCTCAAAATCAATTATCTGGGAAATTTCACTTCAATTCAACTTGCTCGTTCCATCCAGGCTCAGTGTTGAAAACTGGAGCTCTGATACCATATTGTAGCATCCCCAGCATCCAACTGGGCTATGCCACATAAAATTTTTGAACTATATACAAACTTAAAACATATAGAAACTCTACAAATGCACAGATTCATATAGAATAATAATAATAATACACATACAACACACACAGGAAAACCCCATAAAAATAAACGCATACATAATAATGCATCATGTAATTTAACACAAAATGGACACTTATCTTGGTAAAAATATCACCAACTGTGTGCAGACCTTCCACGTTCCTCCCAACCTTAGAACACACTGCTCAAAACTCTCAGTAGTGGGTCACCCCCGAGCTGGGACTAAACTCCACACAGGTAAAGGAATTCCTAACCAGGTTGATGTATCTCAGACAACAGGAAACACTTCATCACAGGTGCCAACTCAAACTAACAGCCTACAGTATCTCATTCCCCACATGCCTGTCCCACCCTAGGAAGTGTGTCCCTTCTCTGCTCAACATTCCTTCGGCTACCCCACTTCCTTTCCGAAGCTTCAGCAACAAGCCAAACAGGAAGTTTCAAAGTCCTGTAGCTATAGTTTGGCACCTTTGAGAAATCAATTCCCAACAATTATCTCACCTAGAGAGAATTGCTCATGAGCTTGACAACTCGCTTCTTCAATCCAGATCCTAAGCTAACCAGGTACAAGTATAGGTACGGGTACAATTACAAGTACAGTGACAGGAAGGTATCGAACAATTGAATGAGTGAGTGCATGATGATGGAATGATTGTAATATGAACTAAGTCCAAACTATATGTATACATGCTTCCAACTTGACACTTGTCATGTTGAGAACTACTTTGGCCCACTTGTCCCCATCCTTAGAACTTAGGATAAAATAATTATCCATACTTTATACTTTAAGGAATATTAATATAATATCTCTTTTTGGCTTAATCTCCCTAGCTTATCCCTTATCCTTAACTTTTAGCCCCCTTTCCCTAACTAGTGGAGTTTAGTCTCCCATACTCTTTTATCGTGGTCGGTTTACATGCAATGATGTATTATATTAATGATAAGACATATACAAAAATAGGCTCAATGGCCTTTAGCATCTAGGCTATTTGGCTTAATTCAACACATAAGCCTCCTAGCTTATAATAATTGGCTCACCAGCCTATAAAACACAACATATACACAAAGGCTCTTTGGGCTCAAAATTGTGCGCACTTAAGTTTGTTGCGCGCAATATCCTAGAATGTGCACACTTCATCATTTTAGTGCGCAATACATGTGCACACTATACCATGGAAGGTGCATGAAAAATGATATCAAACAACTCACCAACTTTGCATTTACATTTATAGTTGGGGTTCAACCTAGGGGTATTACACTTTGAAAGAATGTGTATTGTTTATAAAACACTTGCGAGTATGGTACACTTTTTTATTTGCGCAATCATATATATTCCACTGTTAGACAACTGAGAGGGGGGGGTGAATCAGTTGTTACTGTGCTTAAACAATTATACCCATTTTAAAATCATTACATAACACTCAATGATGATCACAATAATTCAGGGAAGTAAGCAATAGAGTATTCAACATCAATCACACACATGAAGTATACAGAAGCAGATATTCCTGAGGAAACCCATAAAGGGAGAAAACCTCTTCTTCTTAGAATGATAGGCAGTATTTTTTATGTTGTGTACATCATCTATCTTTGAGCACCAACTCAATGTGAGCCTACCACCTCTATTTTACAAGATGCAACTTGCTAAGAGCACCAACTCTCTGGTTTCTCTAGCACCCACTAGAAGGAAGCACCAACTCCCTGAGTTTTCCAGCACCAACTGGATGGAAGCACCAACTTCCAGTCACATATGCACCAACCTGTACAACAGAGAACAATAGTTATCTCCTGCACCACCCTACCACCCTGGTTTTTCTGGCTGCAACCAGATGGAAGCTACAACTCCATGTGTTCAAGCACCCACTTGAAACTATGAGGACAACAATCCTCCCTAGCACCACCCTACCATCCTGGTATATAAATCTTTTCTTTCTGAAATTTATTACAGTGATACAGTATTTATCAATGGCTTACCAGTCTCATCATTGTTTGGCTACACTTCTCTTCTCTGCCTGCATCAGTGTGTTCCTCCTCGCATCTTCTTGCGCTTAAGTTCTCGTACAGTCTAATGTTTTCACCATTTCTACTATGTCCAGCTTATGTTCTTCATCTCTGCATCTTTCACGCTATGTTCATGTTGTTTTCTTGATCACATATAGTTCAACTTGTTTTACCAAGAAACATCTACCTACCTCTGTCATGACATTTTTCCTTTTATTCCTTCTCTCATCACCCGTTACACTCCAAATCTCCAACACCTAAGTTGGGAATCTCAAGAACAATGATTCCAATGCCCCAGAACAATGATTCAGTTAGTGTGACAGAATAGTAATTGATCAAGAAACCACGAAGTGAAACAACAACCCTTTGATCAGATTTTCTGCTTAATCTACGTCGTTGGATTATACACATAGAGGCTTTTTTATCCACGGGTCCTCGTGAACTTTACATGTGTGAACTAGCACCTGGCACAGCGTTCCTCTCCACATGACCACTCGTTGTGACCTTGGGCAACGGTCTCTCATGACCACGTGATTGCGGGCGTGAGCTCTTTTCTCGATAGCCCCCTGTCGCATGTGACCTCAGGCTGCATCCTTGCATAAGCGAACGATTGTGGGCGTGTCCAAGAGTGTTTTGGGATAAACCACTTTTCTCCCTACAATCCACCTCTAGCTGCCACGTACCCTTTCTCCAAAACTATGGTTTCAATTGTGGCCCGCCCTTAACTTTTTAAAGTTCATGCACCTTCAATCCCTGTAATGCGACCAGACCATTGATCTCACGATCTTGACGGTGCTCCTGAACGAATGGTTCATATTTTCTCTTTCACGATCTGCGGATCAGATCCAACCTCCCTAAATCAACAATTGTGATTTATTTCATGATCTGGGCTTCGGGAGTTTCAAATCTCAAACCCTACTTTCTTTTGTACACCATTCTTCTGGAGTCGATGATCTGCGGACACCTTTCCTTCTCAATCAATGGCTCTGCCTCCACTTCAGGAATTTGACCTTTCAACCAGATCAACGGTTCTGCATCCCCTTTCTCGATCAATGGTCGAGATATCCTTCGGGTCTTCGGACGTCTGAAATCTCAAGTCTCAAACTTACGCTCTGGATCAGACGTCCTAGATTCACTTCAGACGATCTAACGCTTGAGATATTCTTCAGACAATCTGATGACTGAGATCTACTTCGAATGATCCGATGGTCGAGAATTTATTTCGATGCTCCGGACTTCGGGGATTTCAAATCTCAAACTGAATTCTCGAAATGATATTTTCTCGGAGCGTAACCTCCTCACATCTTTAGACCCAAAATGAATGGCATTCGTTGGATCAAGATCTTAAATCAACGGCTCGATATGTCTGTGATGCAGCTTTTCTTTGGATTAAATCCAATGAGTCTGCATATTTTCTTGTCCTATCCTTCCATTTAATTTGATCTGACGGATGAAGAAAATTCGGGTGATCGAGATCTCAGATCTCAACCCTTGCTTATCCTGTCCTTCCACTTAAGGTGATCCAACGGTCATCGCATTTTTTCCAGATCCGATGGTCCTTATTCATTTCGGATTTTTGGGCTTTGGTTAATTCGACTTTCAAGTTGCCAATTCTTCTGAAGTAATATTCCCCAAACAGTAACCTCCTCGCAACTTTTGACGTGAACCAAACTTTGTTCGTCAATCATGTTCTTAGATCGATGGCTCGATCTATCTTCGGTGTTGCTCTTCTGGCTTATCTTGTCCTTCCACTTAAAAGTGATCCAACGGTCATGATTACACTCGAAGCTAATCAATGATCAAGGAAGGTTGAGGAACCACAACTTCCGAGTGATTTAACTCATCACCAAAACTCTACAATTTGAAGTTGTGCATTGTTGGTGAGTCAACCACAATCATCTACCTTCTAATCTATAAGATCTGAGTGTCCTGACTAATTGCAGGATTGGAAATAGCACGATATGTAATTCTCCTTTTGATCTCTGCAATCTATCCCTGTCGTTGATCTGGCGATTGCGGATTCGACGGTCATGACTTAATCTGAATCAATCTGATCGTTTGTTAGATCAACCATAATTGTCGATATTTGGGTTTATGAGATCTAACGATCTAGACCAATTACGGTATTAGAACTAGCGAGTTGTTTAATTCTTCTTTTTCTCTCCACAATTTATCCCTGTCGTTGATCTGGCTTGCAGATCCAACGGTCACGATCCTCCAACGGTCCTCAAGCCCACAGCCACTCATATGACCGATGTTCGTAATATTAGACGATCAACACGGTCAATTTCTTGATCAGATGGTTTCTTAGGCTTCTCACCCTGATCTTACACTTTTCTTTCCAATATTTGATCTCTGCATACTATTCTCTTCTCCTCCTGAGCTTATGCTTTCCATGTTCGTCGACATCGTTGTTGTTCTTGCCATCAATGAAAATCACACTTTTCTTATAAAAACATGTCAACAATCTCCCCCTTTAGCATTGATGGCAACCCTGAAAGGATGCACTATTCTATGTAGACCTCCAACTGTAGCATCCAGACCACACCTTTTCTCCCCCTTTGACATCAATGTCAAAGAAAACATGCTCCCCCTGAGTTGTTGCAGTATTTTTTGGAGGTATCAGATATTCAACCAAGACACACTCCCCCTGATAGGATGGACTCTCTTAGGTGAGAGAAGGGATGACACCCAGCTTCTAATGGAGATATTCAAATCGTGTCTTGGCTAGGGGTTTAGTAAAGATGTCTTCAATTTTTTCTGTGGAAGGAATATAATTCAACTGAACATCTTTGTTTGTAACCTACTCTTTGAGAAAATGAGACTTTATTGGTATATGCTTCATCTTTGAATGGAGAAAATGATTCTTCGAGACACTAATGGCACTGGTGTTATCACAGTGAAGTGGAATGGGATCATTATAAGTTACCTTCTGTAACGATCCCCTCGACCAACCTAAGGTCGGGGAATGCCACTCCATAGAAACCACTCATGTTCTGATGCCAGTCAGTAACATTCACAACCATAAGTCCAGAACATGCTACTCTAGGAACGTTTTTCGTTCCCATACTGCGGAACATACAATAGCATACCCAGTAGTCAACTAAGCAATGCCACCTAAATTTACTTTTTAGACTGCATGCAACTAAAACATATACATACAACATGATCATGGAAGCTTTACATATAACATAACAAACAATTACTTTCTGTAACTTGACTTTTATATTACAAATAACAGTAATTATTGATATGCATCATTTACAGGAAATTACCCATAAGCACACAAGCATTCATAGTCCCATATATGATAAAATCATAACATGGGCATGTAAATAACAAACACCATATCCATATTTCATAAAATTGGTACTTATCTTAGAAAGACTGTCACCAGCTGCTTGTAGATCGTCCACGAACCTCCCATCCATAGATTGCATTGTTCATCATTCTCAACAGTGAATCACCCCCGAGCTGGGACTAGACTCCACCCAGGGTAAAGGGATTCCTATCCAGGCTAAGGCTCATGGACAACAGGAAAGACTCTGTCTCAAGTACTCACTCAACTAACAGCCTACAGCCTCTCATTCCCCACATGTTTATCCCACCCAAGGAAGTGTTCCCCTTCTCTGTTGAACAGTCCCTCAGCTGCCCCACTTCCCTTCCAGGGATTCAGCAACAGGCTAGACCGGAAGTCTCAGAGCGTTGTTGCTGCAGTTTAGCACCTATGGAAATCAATCCCCAACAATTCTCTCACCCAGAGAACTGCTCACGGGCCTGACAACCCACTTCTTCAATTCCGCTCCAAGCTAACCAGGTACACCAACCAAAATGGATGGGGAAATAGGTTTCGGAAAGGTGGAATGGTTGTCTCAAGGATAACGGAATGTATAAGTGAAATGGTCATGGAGTCATTGACTGGATAACTGAGTGTGTTTTGGAATCACTGTGAACTCTTTGTCAAAACGATGGTCAGCCTGATGGTTTTCCCTCCCCCCCCTTCTTTTTGTAAACTATCCCCCTTTCTCCCAAAAGAGAGAGAGAGAGCACCTCAGCTAAGTTTCCCCACGATATGAATGCATGTCCCCAACTTGACACTTGTCATATCGGAAGTTACTTTTGTCCACTTGTCCCCAACTTTAGAACTTAGGATAAAATTATCCATACTTTATGTTTTGGGAAATATTAATATAATATTCCCTTGACTTTTGGCCCTCCCTTTCCCTAACTAATGAAGTTCAGTCCCCCATCTCTTTTATCATGGTCAATCTGCGCACAGTGATGTATTTTATATTAATCATGAGTCAAGTACAAAGTAGGTGCATTGGCCCTTGACATCTAGGCACGTTGGCCTAATTCCAAGACATAAGCATTCCGGCTTATAATATTGGCTCATAATGCATATTATATACACAAAGGTTCGTTGACCTTAATATTGTGCGCACTTAGTTACTGCGCGATGCATCCTCTGTCTTTAAGGTTGCACACACCTTAGTTACTGTGTGCGGTATTCAAAGATGTGAACATTACATCCATTTACTGCACGGTATATGCACGCACCATGTCATGAAAGGTGTATTACAAACTGATGTCTAAACAACTCACCATCTTAAATATACTTGGATTATATTTACATTTGGGTTCGACCGAGGGATATTACACCTTCAAAATCTGCAAGAGTTTGTATCATCCATAATATCTGAGTGCAGCAAGTAGCAACAACAATGTACTCTTCCTCTGTAGTTGATAATTAAATAGATCCTTGCTTCTTACTAATCCATGCTACTAATGAATCACATAAGAAGAATGCACCTCCACTAGTGCTCTTTCTCTCATCCAAACAGTTTTCCCAATCAACATCTAAATATGCAGTTAAATGAAAATTCTGATTTTTAGGATACCAGAGACCATAAGTCATTGTACCCTTCAAATATTTGAATATCATTTTGACAGTTGCTAAATGACTTTGTTTAGGAGCAGACTGAAAACGACCTACCATTCCAACATCTTGCATTATATCAGGACGGGATGTTGTGATGTACAGAAGACTGCCTATCATTGATCGATATGTTCTTTGATCAACATCAAGTGAAATATCATCTTTATTGAGCTTGCAACCAACCCCCATAGGTGTGCTCACAGGTGTATAATCTTCCATCTGAAACCTCTTTAACATCTCTTTCAAATACTTTTCTTGAGAGATAAATATCCCTATAGAACTCTGATTGATTCGTAAACCAAGAGAATATGACAGTTCTCCTATCATGGACATCTCAAACCCAATCTTCATTGAATTATCAAACCACTGAACTGAAGGGTCATTAGTGCATCCAAAAATAATGTCATTTACATAAACCAAAACAACTAATAAATCATCACCTTCAGACCTAATGTATAGATTATTGTCAATAGTACCTTTCTTGAACCCTTTATCCTATAGAAATTTGTCCAGTCTATAATAACAGGCGCGTGGTGCCTATTTCAGTCCATGCAATGCCTTTTTCAACTTAGATACATAGTCAAGATTATCTGTCAGTGAAAATCCTTCAGGTTTCTCCACATATACATCTTCTTCTAGATCTCCATTAAGAAATGTTGACTTAACATCCATCTGATATACTTTAAAGTTCTTATCACATGCATAGGCAAGAAACATGGTGATGGATTCCAATCTTGCCACTGGTGCAAAGGTTTCATCAAAATCATGCCCTTCAACTTGTGCATAGCCCTTACAGACCAGTATTGCTTTGTTCCTGACATTTGGTCCCTGCTCATTTAATTTAATCTTAAAGACCCATTTGGAACCTATGACATTTTTACCTTCAGGTCTAGGAACCATCTCCCAAGTATTGTTTTTCTCAATCTGGTCAAGTTCATCATTCATGGATTTAACCCAATGGTCATCTTTGTTGGCTTCATTAAATTTCTTGGGTTTCACAATGGATATGAAGGCTATATGTGATTGCTCGATGTCTTTGATTGTCCTTCTCTTGGTTTGTACACCTTTGTCTTTGTCACCAATTATTTGACTTGCACGATGATTCTTTTGAGTAATTCTGGAGGAAGGATTTGATGTTGTATGTTGATTTCAGTCTTCCTGAGTATTTTTATATTCATCTGACTCGGAGTCTTACTTTTCTGATTCCTGGACATGTTCATCTTCAGCTTCAGTTGTGTCCTCTGTAGAAGAATCAATATTGCTCACCTCTCTTACTAGGACTCCTTCATCAACCTTTAAGTCAATGCAATCAACCAATTTAGACAATCTTTTATTAAAGCATATATATCCTTTACTATTGGTAGCATATCCTAAGAAGATGCCTTCATCAGCCCTGTCATCATACTTGCCAAGGTTTTCATTATTATTCTTTATGTATCACTTACTCCCAAAGACTTTGAAGTGTTTGATTGAAGCAGGTCTTCCATACCACAGTTCATAAGGTGTATTTTCACTATGTGGTCTGAGGTGGGATTTATTAAGAATATGGACCATTGTGTGTATTTCTTCTACCCAGTAGGTTTGACCAATGTTCTTCTCATTTAGCATTGACCTGGCCATTTGTTGAACTGTTTTGTTTTGCCTTTGAACTACCCCATTTTGTTGTGGAGTTCCTGGGATTGTGTATCCTCTCTTGATCCCATGTTTATCACGGAATTCCTTGAAATCACTTGACATAAATTCTCAAGTTAAAACCTTAAATATTTTAAATTTCTCAAATGCTTCAGCTTTTTCTTTGAGAAAAGCAACTCAAGTGAGTCTGGAGTAATCATCAATGATCAACATGAAGTAGTTTTCCTTCCATGTGCCTTTCTGTCTTGATGGCCCACATAAATCCATATGAACTAATTGGAGTGGTTTCTATGTTGAAGTATAGCTCTTGGATTTAAACTGTGTCCTGGTTAGCTTTCCTACTTGGCAAGGTTTACACACAGAATCTGTAATATACCAGATATAAAATGTATGCAGAACAAAAATAAAATGCTAGTAATGGAAAAATAACAACAATATAACCAGAACATTCACCACAATAACACTGAAATGATATAAGAATAACAACAGAAATAGCACTTTGAATCTGAAAGCAATGTTCACAAGCCTCTTCGAGGGGGCAACCTCCAGTTGAGCAGAGCTCTATTACAATAATATCCGAGCTAGGGTTCTCATACCCTCAACTCCTATTTATACTAAAAAGAAGCATCTAGAGGAAGATCCTTCTAGAAGCGGAAGCTTCTATTAGGTCTTCTTACATCTTCCTTATTCTATTTTATTGAAAGGCCTTATTAATATTGACCTTTATTACATCCGAATATATTTTTCTACCTATGTGCAGGTTAGGACCCTAACATGTCCGCCCCCTTAAAATAATCTTGTCCTTAAGGCTTGAGATGAGGAAATTGCGGCAGAATGGTAGTTGGTTCCCAAGTGGCGTCTGCTGGAGTTGTATCTTTCCACTGGACTAGCACTTCCTTGATGGTTCTCTAACGTAGGTGACGCTCACGCTGGTCCAAAACTGCTTCTGGTTGTAGCCAAATGGATCCTTCTTCAACTAACTCTGGAAGGTTGGTTTGAATTTGGCACTTAGCTCCAATCACCTTCTTTAAGCATGAAACATGAAAAACAGGATGTAGCTTCGAATGGCTGGGAAAAACTAACTAATAGGCGACTTGCCCCACATGCTTGAGCACGATATAAGGACCATAAAATTTGGGCGCTAGCTTCTGACAATGTTCGGCCTTGAGGGAAGTTTGCTTGTAAGGTTGCAGTCGAAGAAACACATGATCCCCTTCTACAAATTGACGTTCAGAGTGACCTTGATCTACTTGTTCCTTCATGTGATTATGTACCATGACCAAATTCTCTTTGAGGGTACGAAGAATGGCCTCTCGAGCTGTAAGTGTTAGGTCAACCACATGGACCTTCAAGGTGCCTAGTAAGTATGAGAGAAATGAAGGTGGATTTTGTCCATATACTGCTTCAAAAGGAGTCATGCGTGTAGCTATATGGTATGAAGTGTTGTAACACCATTCATCTAGGGGTAACCATTGAGCCCACTGATTTTTCTTTTCTGAGGCAAAACACCTCAAATATATTTACAAACACTTGTTGACAACTTCCATTTGGCAATCAGTCTAGGGATGATAAGTTCTGCTGAGATGCAATTATGTGCCTTGTATCTTGAACAGTTCTTGCCAAAAATTTCTTGTGAAAGTTGGGTCGCAATCAAAAACAATAGAGTGTGTCATGCCATGAAGCTTGAAGACCTGATCCATGAAGATTTGAGCCACCGTGGATGTTGTAAACGGGTGTTGAAGGGCGCAAAAATGAGTGTACTTGGAAAGGCGATCAACAACCACCACGATGACGGATTTATTTCCCGATTTGGGTAAGCCGGTAATAAAATCCATAGAGATATCCTTCCAAATAGCATGTGTTATCGGTAGCGGTTGTAGTGTTCCTGACGATTTGACTATTTCTCCCTTGTTGCGTTGACACATGTCACATTCAACTACAAAATTACGAACGTCATGTTTCATACCATCCCAAAAAAAGGAACGTTTTACCCTGTCATAGGTTTTGGTGAACCCAGAGTGCCCTGCTGTGGGTGCAGCATGAAGCTCAAAAAGTACCATGGATTTAATATTTGATTGTTTACTTAAATACAAACGACCTTTGTATTGAAGTTCCTCATGGAGCCAAGAGTACCCTGGGGAAGCTGGAGCATTGGACTCCAATTGTTGGATCAACTGCGAACTTTTGGGGTCTTGTAGCCATTCCTGGCGAACGGCTTGGAGCCAATCTGGGACAATGAATGAAAGAGAAAAAAGAGATCCTTCATCTTCATATTTTCGGGAAAGTGCATTCGCAACCACATTGTCTTTGCCTTTCTTATAAATGATCTCATAATCATATCCAAAGAGTTTAGTCACCCATTTTTGTTCTTCTGGGGAGGAAATGTGTTGTTCCAGAAAATACTTGAGGCTTTGATGGTCTCTCTTAATTTGTAACCGTTGCCCCAATAGATAAGGACGTCATAGATCCACGGCATGAAGAATAGCCAACATTTCCTTTTAATAGATGGATTTTCCCAGATTTCTTTCAGATCCACAGCACCAATTCATTTCCCTGAGGCATCACATTCCAACACAAAGATCTTTGTGAAATCGGAAAGGGAAAGGACTGGAGTGGTGCACATGGCCATCTTCAAGGTTTGAAAAGCTTGAGCAGCGGCTGGAGTCCAAGTGAAAAAGTTATTTTTGAGAAGAGCAGTGAGAGGTGTTGCAATCTTCCCATAATTCTTAACAAACTTGCGATAATACCCCGTTAAGCCTAGAAATACACGCAAGCTCTTAAGAGTCTTCGGGTGAGGCCAATCTTTCATAACTTCAATCTTTTTAGGATCCACCCCGACGCCATCTTTGCCAACCAGATGACCCAAGTATTCTACTTCTGAGGTGCCAAAAGAACATTTAGACTGTTTCAGAAAAAGTTGGCGCTGAGAGAGTAGATGGAGAACGCGATCCACATGAGAAAGATGGTCTGTCTAGTTTTTGCTATAGATGAGGATATCATTAAAGAAAACTAAGACAAAATGGCGGAGAAAAGGATGGAAGACATGATTCATGAGGCTTTGGAAGGTGTAGGGGGCATTACACAAGACAAAGGGCATGACCAAAAACTCATAGTGGCCCTCATGAGTTCTAAAGGTAGTCTTGGGAATATCTACCTCTTTCATACGTATCTGGTGGTAGCCCAAACAAAGATCCAGTTTAGTGAAGAATTAGGCGCCACTCAATTCATCCAGGAGGTCATCAATGACAGGAATGGGGAATTTGTCTTTGATAGTAAATTTGTTGAGGGCACGGAAGTCAGGACACATTCACCAAGAAAATTCTTTCTTCAGGACCATGACCACAGGAGATGAATAGGGGCTCGTACTAGGGCAGATAATGCCTGCATTAAGGAGTTCCTTGACCATTTTCTCAATTTTATTTTTTTGGGAAAAGGGGTGACGATACGGACGGCTATTGGGAGGAAGGCTTCCTGGTACAAGGGGAATGGAATGATCATGAACACCATGGGAAGGAGGGAGGCCTTGGGGAGTGGAAAATACCAATTGATGTTTAGAAAGGATGGCTTGGAGGTCTTGCAGTACGGAAGATGTCTCTGTTGCTTGTATGGTATGGAGTTGGGCGATAACACCAGAATGACCCTTTTTGAGCATCTTTTCCATGCGATGGGAACTAATGATCTCAGGTGAACCTGCGGTGATGCCTTGGAACTTATATTGGTGGCCCTCTTGGTCAAATTGCATGGTTAAGTCTTTAAAATCCATGAGAATGGGACCCAAAGTCCTTAGCCAATCTGCACCCAGCACAATGTCACAACCTCCCATGTCGATAGAAAACATATGGGATTTCAGGTGGTAGTCACCAATTTGGAGACGCACATTTTCACAACGCCCTCCACATTTCATGGAACCACCATTGGCAATCATGATTTGGAAATTATTGACAGCATGGATGTAGCAATGAGTTTCTTGAGCAATGCGGCGATGAATAAAATTATGGGTGTTGCCACTATCAACCAGAATGATGACCTTCTTATGCTTGATGTAACCGATTGGCTTGAGGGTTTGGGGAGCGAAGAAGCCAGTGAGAGCATTGAGGGAAATGAATGGTTCTACTTCGGGAAGGTCTGAGGGAGGGGTTATGTCAGTGGATTCAGGTGATTCAAACATAGAGGGTGTTTCTTCATCTTCTTCTGAAATCTCCTCGGAGATGGCCATAAAAATATTTTGTTCTTTACACTTGTGGTCTGGGAAATATTTTCCATCACAGTTATAACAAAGGCCTTTGAGTTGGCGTTCAGCCATTTCAGCCCGGGTCAATTTTTGGATCTTTATTGGAGCAGAGGGAGTAGTGGGGTTTACTGGTTTAGGGCGAGGGATGAAGGAGGGTTTGCGATTTTGAGAAGATACAACATGTTGTGCTTCTTTATCTCTTTTGGTAGCCTCCACCCAACTCTCAGGCCGAGCCATGAGGACATGGGCCCGAATTTCATCCTTGAGGACGCTGATAAAACACTCTTGAAAAAAGGCATCAGACATGCCCTCTGTTCTAAAATCCAGGTGCTCAAAGGCAGTTATAACATCTTCCATTGTTCCTAATTGTTTCAGCTTTGTCAAACAGCCCAAATGGTTGGTGTCAGTGTCAAAGCGTTCATAAATCTCTGCCACAAATTGTGTCCAAGCAATATACCCTTGATGAGAATTTTTTTTCCATTCCACCATTGCCAACATTCTTGATCTAGATAGAGAACACCATACCATAATTTGGCCAAGTCATCTATAATGTTGTATAAATAGAAGTAATGTTCCATTTGGGTTACCCAACCAGTGGGGTCCGAGCCATCAAATTTGGTCACATCCACCCGTGGAAGGCGTAGGTCACATTGAAAGTGATGGTTCTGCAAGGTATGGGAATGAGAGGAATGGTCACCTTTCGTATGTGGGGGTGAGGAAGAGGAAGGGTTATCTATAGGGATATTTAGTTTGGTGTAGAGTACCAAAAAGACTGATTCAAGATGGGTGGTGAGGTCTTGTTTGATTTCACCCATTGATGACTACATGGTTGTATTGATGGCGGCGACATTGGCACTGAGTTGTTTCACTTCTTGTTGGGTCTCAATGAGACCAGACTACAAGGTGTTGAAGCGAGATTCCAAGTCTTGGCTATGAGTATGGGCCATGAGGATGGGGGAACTGAAAAGGGTTGGGCGGGGTAAAAACATTTTTCCGAAAAAATGATATGGATGAATGTGATAAGGGTGAAGAGATGAATCCAATGGAATAGGGCTAAAATAATGGTGAAAAAATTTCCAGACTTTTTATTTTTTATTTTTTACGTCTAGTCTAAAGAATACTGCAGAGAGGAAATGCCCAAATGCTTAACCAGAAAGAAATGTGTATTTACTTGGCAACCTAAACACAGCTGCGCGGCAATAGATCTTGTCTGTTTTAATTTGTTTATGTTTTTGTCCCCAAGGGTTAGGTATTCAAGGGTTCTACAGAAAAGGTTTTTCCCTGTGCTATAGCTCTCTGATATACATGCGGGGTCCAACAGTGGTACTCGGCCCAATATCTCAGGGCACTAACTAAGGAGGATAGATTGTACCCTTAGCCGTACTCCCCGACTACCCAGGTACTAGAGAGTATCTTCCCGAGTGTTGTTCTCGGTGACACTATAGCAATCAGGCGGTCGATTGGTTTATCTAAAGAGGGCTTCAGGTAATCTAGGGCGATCCATACATAGGTGTTGTTTGATACACTACCACTTGAAGGGGTACCAACAGGGGTTACAAGGGTGGCCAACAGATGTGTGCTTAAGTACCAATTGTATTTCCCGCGTGTATGAATCCCTCAACCGCGGGTTTATGCGCATAACGATAGATCTCTATGGCTTAAAGACACTAGAATACATCTCTACCCTGAAAAAAATTTAACCCACACTTGTTGCCGAGAAAATTTCTTTGATACCACTTGTAATATACCAGATATAAAATGTATGCAGAACAGAAATAAAATGCTAGTAATGGCAGAATAACAGCAATATAACCAGAACATTCACCACAATAACACTGAAATGATATAAGAATAACAACAGAAATAGCACTTTGAATCTAAAAGCAATGTTCACGGGCCTCTTCGAGGGGGAAACCTCCAGTTGAGAAGATCTCTATTACAATAATATCCAAGCTAGGGTTCTCATACCCTTGACTCCTATTTATACTAAAAATAAGCATCTAGAGGAAGATCTTTCTAGAAGCATAAGCTTCTATTAGGTCTTCTTACATCCGCCTTATTCTATTTTATTGAAAGGCCTTATTAATATTGACATTTATTACATCTAAATATATTGTTCTACCTATGTGTGGGTTAGGACCCTAACAGAATCTTGTGGCTTTGATATTCTTGGAATATCTTTTATTGCCTCAAGATTTTTGAGCTTCATTAAGTGGTCAAAGTTTAGATGTCCAAGTCTCCTATGCCATAACCATCTTTCATCATTTTTTCTTAGATGACACTCTTTTCTATCTTCTTACATCACATATACATTATTATCTGTCCTCATGCCTTTAGCCACCACTTGTCGTGAGTTTACAGACTTTATCTTACAATCTTTGGAAGTGAACACCACTTCACATCCTCTGTTACACATTTGAATTACACTAAGCAAATTATGTTTCAACCCATCTACAAGCAGAACATCCTGGGATTTTCCTTTACCATTACTCAAAATCACCATCCCTTTACCCTTGATTTTACCTGGTTCATCATTTCCAAAGGTCACATTTCTTGTTTTGCTTTTACTTATAGACAGAAACTTATCCTTATCTCCAGTCATGTGCTTAGAACATCTAATATCTATATACCAGGGGTCTTTTTGTTTTTGAGTTGAAAGTACTAGACCACATTTTTCACTATCTTTCTTTTTCCATGTGCTGGCATTTCTAACTAAGGGTTTTATCCTTGGATCTGCTTTGTAATTCTTCAGATGGCAGTTTGCAGCTTTGTGGTCGAAGTTATGACAGTTATAGCATTCGAGCTCATTGTTCAATAGGTCAAAGTGATTGGTGCAAATTTTTCTACTAATTGGTTGTTTAGTTCTATGTTGCAAAGACTGTTTATTTCTTGATCTCCTCAGTTGCATGTCTTTAAACTTAATTTGACAATTTTCAATCTTATGACCAAAATTAGAGCAGCAAAAATAGTAATCATGGAAGAAATTTTGGTACCTGAAGGATGGCCTTCTTTTTGGCATTTGTTGCTCCATCTTCTGATATCTTTGTTTTTTATCAAGGATCATCTTGTCTTTGTTAGCTTTTGGTGGCAAAGTACTCACATGATCTGATTGTCTGCTGACTTGAAAATTGATCATCTTTATTGGCTCTTTGCTTTCTGGTTGTTTGTTGCTTGAACCACTTACATAACCTAACCTAGTCTTCAACAAAGGAGATCTATGTTTTCTCAGAATGTCGTTTAGTTCTACTGAGGATTTAATGCTTGGAATATTTTTGAGATACAATGTTTTAAACTTCTCCATCTCTTTTCTGGTTTTTACTACCTCTTCTTCCAAGGCTTCACATCTTGCCTTCTTCTCTGATAACTGTTGTTTCAGAATGTCCTTTATTTTCTTTGCTTCTTCTAATTCCACTTTTAGTATGGAAAAGACTTCATCGGGTTTTTTACTGTCTTTCTCGAACTGTATCAGCAATTGTTTTTTTTTTTTCTTATTAAATCTGAGTCTAGCAATTTCTTCTAGGGAACTGATCAGTTCTCCTTCCAAGTCAAACACAACTTCTTCATCATTA
The DNA here is from genome assembly GCA_009831015.1 of Picea engelmannii. Taxonomy (NCBI): domain Eukaryota; kingdom Viridiplantae; phylum Streptophyta; class Pinopsida; order Pinales; family Pinaceae; genus Picea; species Picea engelmannii. The sequence continues at coordinate 50,001 of ML816752.1, read as the reverse complement.
ACATCACTTCCTGTTCTTTTATTATCATAATCCTCTTTGGCCATAAGCATAAATTCATTAACCTTATCTTCACAAGAAGAGTCACTATCTGTGTCTCTTGAAGAGTCATCATTGTTTACACATAAACTTTTATTTTTACCAAATCTCTTGGATTTGTACTTCTCTTCACCTTCAGAGTTCTGTTCTTCTTATTGTGTGGACACTTAGATGCAAAGGGACCTATCTTTCCACAGTTAAAACATTTGAAGGGAAATTTCCTTGGTACTTTTCTGATCCTTTATTTAGTCCTCTCACAAATTTTGCTTCAATTTCATCAGGCTCAGAATCCTCATTCTTATCTGCTTTAAATGATGCTTCTCTAGAGGTGGGTTTATCTTTACCTATCCTCATCTCATAAACAGTCAGAGCTCCTAGGATTTGGTCAATAAGAATATATTTTAGATCATTAAGTTCTTCTATAGCAGAGACCTTTGGGTTGAACCTATCTAGCAGAGATCTCAAAATTTTTTGAACTAAAGAGACTTCCTCAATTTTTTCACCAAGTCCTTTCATTGCATTTACTAGTTATTCAGCTCTCAGAAAGTACTTCCCAACAGTTTCATCCTCTTTCATCTTTAGTTGTTCAAACTGTAATATGTAGGTTTGAAGCTTGGCACCCTTTACCTTCTCATTACCTTCATATCTGCCAATGAGTTTGCCCACATTTATTTGGCATATTCTAAGTGCATAACTTTTACAAATTATGATTCTGTAAGCCCACTCAGAATAGCATTCATAGCCTTAGTGTTGAAGTTGAATTCTAGCTTGTCATCATTAGAAGCTAGTACAACTGGCTTCACATAACCAGTCTCTACCACATCCCAGACATTTGCACCTGAAGCCATTATGTAGGTTCTCATCCTAACTTTCCAGAAGGCAAAGTTTATTCCATTGAACAGGGGGGCCTTATTGTTTGAAGTTCCTTCGTGGCTAGTCATGTTTAATCTCTAGGATCTACCCTTAGATAAAAGGAACCTACTCTAATGCCAATTTTTAGACAACTGAGGGGGGGGGTGAATCAGTTGGTACTGTGCTTAAACAATTATGCCCATTTTAAACTCATTACAGAACACTCAATGATGATCACAATAATTCAGGGAAGTAAGCAATAGAGTATTCAACATCAATCACACACATGAAGTATACAGAAACAGATATTCCTAAGGAAAACCATAAAGGGAGAAAATCTCTTCTTCTTCGAATGATAGGTAGTCTTTTTATGTTCTGTACATCATCTATCTTTGAGCACCAACTCAATGTGAGGCTACCACCTCTGTTTTACAAGTTGAAACTTGATGAGAGCACCAACTCTCTGGTTTCTCTAACACCCACTAGAAAGAAGCACTAACTCCCTTAGTGTTCTAACACCAATTGGATGGAAGCACCAACTTCCAGTCACACGGGCACCAAACTGTACAACAGAGAACAACAGTTCTCCCTTGCACCACCCTACCACCCTGAGTTTTTTGGTTGCAACCATATGGAAGCTAAAACTCTTTGTGTTCAAGCACCCACTTGAAACTCTGAGGACAACAGTCCTCCCTAGCACCACCCTACCACCCTGGTATATAAATCTTTGCTTTCTGAAATATATTATAGTGATATATCAATGGCTTACTAGTCTCATCATTATTCGGCTACACTGCTCTGCTCTGCCTGCATTAGTGTGTTCCTGCTCGCATCTTCTTACACTTAAGTTCTCATACAATCTGTTGTTTTCACCATTTCTGCTCTATCGATCTTATGTTCTTCATCTCTGCATCTTTCACTCTCTATTTATGCTGTCATCTTGATCACATATAGTTAAACTTGTTTTGCCAAGAAATAACTACCTGCCTCTGTCACGACATTTTTACTTTTATTCCTTCTCTCATCATCCGTTACACTCCAAATCTCCAACGCCCAAGTCGGGAATCTCAAATTGCTCAAGAACAATGATTCCAATCCCTCGGAACAATGATTCAGTTAGTTTGATTGAATCGTAACTGATCAAGAAACCACAAAGTGAAACAGTAACCCTTTGATCAGATTGTCTACTTAATCTGTGTTGTTGGATAATACACACAGAGAATTTGTTATCCACATGTCCTCGTGAACTTTACATGCACAAACTAGAACCTGGCATAGCATTCCTCTCCACATGACCACTGGCTCTGACCTTGGGCGATGGTCTCTCGTGACCACGTTATTTTGGGCGCGAGCTCTTTTCTCATTATCCCCCTGTCGCATGTGACCTTGGGCTATGTCCTTGCGTAAGAGAATGAATGCGGGAACGTCCAAGAGTGGTGTGGGATCAACCTCTTTTCTCCCCGCAATCCACCTCCAGCTGCCACATACCCTTTCTCCAAAACTGTGGTTTCAATTGCAGCATGCCCTTAACTTTTTAAAGTCCGCGCACCTTCAATCCTCGCAATGTGATGGGACCGTCGATCTCATGATCTTGACGGTCTCCTAAACGAATGGTTCAGATTTGTTCTTTCACAATTTGTGGATCATATCCAACCTCCTTAAATCAACGGTTGTGATTTATTTCGTGAACTGGGCTTCGGGAGTTTCAAATCTCAAACCCTGCTTTCTTTCGTACACCAATATTCTAGAGTCAATGATCCATAGACACCTGTCCTTCTCAATCGACGGGTCTGCCTCCACTTTGGGAATTTGAACTTTGAACCAGATCAACGTTTTTTCGTCCCCTTTCTCAATCAACGGTCGAGATCTCCTTCGAGTCTCCAGACTTTTGAAATCTCAAATCTCAAACTTACGCTCTGGATCAGACGGCCCAGATTCACTTCGGATGATCCAATGCTTGAGATATTCTTCAGAGGATCTGACAACTAAGATCTACTTCGAATGATCCGACGGTCGAGAATGTATTTCATCTCTCCGGATCTCCAGACTTCGGGGATTTCAAATCTCAAAATGAATTCTTGAAATGAGATTTTTTCGGAGCGTAACCTCCTCACATATTTAGACCTAAAACGAATGACGTTTGTTGGATCAAGATCTTAGATCAATGACTCGATCTGTCTGTGATGCAGCTTTACTTTGGATTAAATCCAACGGCTCTCAATCTTTGCTTATCCTATCCTTCCATTTAATTTGATCCGACGGCTGACGAAAATTCGGGTGATCGAGATCTCAGATCTTAGCCCTTGATTATCATGTCCTTCCACTTAAGTTGATCCAACGGTCATCGCATTTTATCCAGATCTAATGGTCCTTATTCATTTCGTATTTTCGGGCTTCGAGTAATTCAACTTTCAAGTTGCCAATTCTTTCGAAGTGAGATTCCCCGAATAGTAACGTCCTCACAAATTTTGACATGAACTAAATGTTGTTTGTCGTTCATGTTCTTAGATCGATGGTTCGATCTATCTTCGGTGTTGTTCTTCTAGCTTATCCTGTCCTTCCACTTAAAAGTGATCCAATGGTCGTGAAGACACTCGAAGCAGATCAACAATCAAGGAAGGTTGTGGAACCACAACTTGTGAGTGATTTAAATCGTCACCAAAACTCCACAATTTGAAGTTGTGTGTTTTTGGTGAGTCAACCACAATCGTCGATATTCGAAGCTATAAGATCTAACGATCCTGACTAATTGCAGGATTGGAAATAACATGATATTTAATTCTCTTTTCGATCTCTGCAATCTATCCCTGTCATTGATCTAGCGATTGCGCATCTGATGATCATGACTTAATATGACTTAATATGATCATTTGTTAGATCAACTAGAATCGTTGATATTTGGGTTTATGAGATCTGACGATCTAGACCAATCGCAGGATTAGAACTAGCGAGTTGTTTAATTCTTCTTTCTCTCTCCGCAATTTATCCATGTTGTTGATCTGACTTGTAAATCCGACGGTCACGATCCTCCAAAGGTCCTCAAGCCCACGGTCACTCATATGACCGATGTTCATAATATTAGACGATCAACATGGTCAATTTCTTGATCGGACGGTTGTTGAGGCTTCTCACCCTGAGCTTACGCTTTTCCTTCTAAGTTTTGATATTTGCATACTATTCTCTTCTCCTCCTCAGCTTATGCTTTTCATGTTCACCATCGTCGTTGTTTTTCTTGCCATCAATTACAAGCACACTCTTCTTGTAAAAACATGCCAACAATCTCCCCTTTTGGCATTGATGGAAACCCTAAAAGGATGCACTATTATGTGTAGACTTCCTACTGTAGCATCCAGACCACACATTTTCTCCCCCTTTAACATCAATGTCAAAGAAAACATGCTCCCCCTAAGTTGTTGCAGTACTTTTCAGAGGTATCAGATATTCAACCAACACACACATCCCCTGACGGGATGGACTCTCTTAGGTGAGAGAAGGGATGACACCCAGCTTCTGACGGAGATATTCAAATGGTGTCTTGTCTAGGGGTTTAGTAAAGATGTCTGCATTTTTTTTCTGTGGAAGGAATATAATTCAACTGAACATATTTGTTTGTAACCTGGTCTTTGAGAAAATGATACTTTATTGGTATATGATTCGTCTTTGAATGGAGAACAGGATTCTTTGAGACACTAATGGCACTAGTGTTATCACACTGAAATGGAATGGGATGAGTATAAGTTAACTTCAAATCTGCAAGAGTTTGTATCATCCATAAAATCTGAGTGCAACAAGTAGCGGCAACAATGTACTCTTCCTTTGTAATTGATAATGAAATAGATCCCTGCTTCTTACTAAGCCATGCTACTAACGAATCACCTAAGAAGAATGCACCTCCACTGGTGCTCTTTCTCTCATCCAAACAGTTTGCCCAATCAACATCTGAATATGCAGTTAATTGAAAATTCTAATTTTTAGGATACCAGAGACCATAAGTCATTGTACCCTTCAAATATTTGAATATCCTTTTGACAGCTTCTAAATGACTTTGTTTAGGAGCAGACTAAAAACAACCTACCATTCCAACAGCTTGCATTATATCAGGACGAGATGTTGTGATGTACAGAAGACTTCCTATCATTGATCGATATGTTCTTTGATCAACATCAGGTGAAATATCATCTTTATTGAGCTTGCAACCAACCACCATAGGTGTGTTCACAGGTGTAGAATATTCCATCTGAAACCTCTTTAACATCTCTTTCAAATACTTTTCTTGAGAGATAAATATCCCTGTAGAACTCTGATTGATTCGTAAACCAAGAGAATATGACAGTTCTCCTATCATGGACATCTCAAACTCAGTCTACATTGAATTAGCAAACCACTGAACTGAAGGGTCATTAGTGCATCCAAAATTAATGTCATCTACATAAACCAAAACAACTAATAAATCATCACCTTCAGACTTAATGTATAGATTATTGTCAACAGTACCTTTCTTGAACCCTTTGTCCTGTAGAAATTTGTCCAGTCTATAATACCAGGCTCATGGTGCCTGTTTCAGTCCATATAATGTCTTTTTAAACTTACAGACATAATCAGGATTATCTGTCATTGAAAATCCTTCTGGTTGCTCCACATATACATCTTCTTCTAGATCTCCATTAAGAAATGTTGACTTAACATCCATCTGATATACTTTAAAGTTCTTATGATATGCATAGGCAAGAAACATTCTGATGGATTCCAATCTTGCCACTGGTGCAAAGTTTTCATCAAAATCATGTCCTTCAACTTGTGTGTAGACCTTACAGACCAGTCTTTCTTTGTTCCTGACAATTTGTCCCTGCTCATTCAATTTATTCTTAAAGACCCATTTGGAACCTATGACATTTTTACCTTCAGGTCTAGAAACCATCTCCCAAGTATTGTTTTTATCAATCTGGTCAAGTTCTTCATTCATGGATTTAACCCAATGGTCATCATCGTTGGCTTCATTAAATTTCTTGGGTTCCACCATGAATATGAAGGATATGTGAGATTTCTCGGTGTCTTTGATTATCCTTCTCCTGGTTTGTACACTTTTGTCTTTCTCACCAATTATCTGACTTGTAGGATGATTCTTTTGAGTAATTCTGGAGGAAGCATCTGATGTTGTCTATTGATTTGAGTCTGCCTAAGTATTTGTATATTCATATGACTCATAGTCGTATTTTTCTGATTCTTGGACCTATTCATCTTCAGCTTTAGCTGTGTCATCTATAGCAAACTCAATATTTCTCACCTCTCTTACTGGGACTCCTTCCTCAACCTTTAAGTCAATGCAATCAACAAATTTAGAAAATCTTTTATTAAATCATCTATATCATTTACTATTGGTAGCATATCCTAAGAAGATGCCTTCATCGGCCATGTCATCATACTTTCCAAGGTTTTCATTATTATTCTTTATGTAGCACTTACTCCCAAAGACTTTAAAGTGTTTGATTGAAGCATGTCTTCCATACCATAGTTCATAAGGTGTATTTTAACTGTGTGGTCTGAGGTGGGATTTATTAATAATATGGACCGTTGTGTTTATTGCTTCTAACCAGTAGGTTTGACCAATGTTCTTCTCATTGATCATTGACCTGCCCATTTGTTGAATTTTTTTGTTTTGCCTCTCAAATACTCCATTTTGTTGTGGAGTTCTTGGGATTGTGTATTCTCTCTTGGTCCCATGTTTATCACGGAATTCCTTGAAATCACTTGACATAAATTCTCCTCCTCTGTATGATCTTACTGCCTTTAACTTGTTATTTGATTCTGAGTTAAAGCCTTAAATATTTTAAATTTTTCAAATGCTTCATATTTTTCTTTGAGAAAAACAACCCAAGTGGGTCTGGAGTAATCATCAATAATCAACATGAAGTAGTTTTCCTTCCATGTGTCTTCCTATCTTGATGGTCCACATAAATCCATACGAACTAATTGGAGTGGTTTCTATGTTGAAGTAGATCTCTAGGATTTAAATTGTGTCCTGGTTAGCTTTCCTACTTGGCAAGGTTTACACAAATAATCTTGTGGCTTTGATATTCTTGGAATATCTTTTATTGCCTCAAGATTTTTTAGCTTCATTAAGTGGTCAAAGTTTAGATGTCCAAGTCTCCTATGTCATAACCAACTTTCATCATGTTTGCTTAGATGACACCCTTCTCTATCTTCTTTTAGCACATATACATTATTATATGTCCTTATGTCTTTAGCCACCACTTGTCCTGAGTTTACAGACTTTATCTTACAATCTTTGGAAGTGAACACCACTTCACATCCTTTGTCACACATTTGAATTACACTGAGCAAATTATGTTTCAGCCCATTTACAAGCAGAACATCCTGGGCTTTTCCTTTACCATTACTCAAACTCACCATCCCTTTACCCTTGATTTTACTCGGTTCATCATTTCCAAAGGTCACATTTCCTATTTTGTTTTTACTTATAGACAGAAACTCATCCTTGTCTCCAGTCATGTGCTTGGAACATCCACTATCTATATACCAGGGGTCTTTTTATTTTTGAGATGAAAGTACTAGACCACATTTTTCACTATCTTTCTTTTTCCATGTGCTGGCATTTCTAGCTAAGGGTTTTATCCTTGGATCTGCTTTGTAATTCTTTAGATGGCAGTTTGCATCTTTGTGGACGAAGTTATGACAGTTATAGCATTCGAGCTCATTGTTCAATAGATCAAAGTGATTGGTGCAACTTTGTCTACTCATTGGTTGTTTAGTTCTATGTTGCAAAGATTGTTTATTTCTTGATCTCCTCAGTTGCATGTCTCTAAACTTAATTTGGCAATTTGCAGTCTTATGACCAAAATTAGAGCAGTAAAAACAGTAATCATGGAAGAAATTTTGGTACCTGAAGGATGGTCTTGTTTTTGGCATTTTTTGCTCCATCTTATGATATCTTTGTTTTTTATCAAGGATCATCTTGTCTTTATTATCTTTTGGTGGCAGAGTACTCACATGATCTGATTGTCTGCTGACTTGAAACTTGATCATCTTTACTGGCTCTTTGTTTTCTGGTTGTTTGTTGCTTGAACCACTTACATAACCTAACCCAGTCTTCAACAAAGGAGATCTATGTTTTCTCAGAATGTCGTTTAGTTCTGTTGAGGCTTTAATGCTTGGAAGATTTTGGAGATACAATGCTTTAAACTTCTCCATCTCTTTTCTGGTTTTTACTACCTCTTCTTCCAAGGCTTCACATCTTTCCTTCTTCTCTGGTAACTATTGTTTTAGAATGTCGTCTATTTTCTTTGCTTCTTCTAATTCCACTTTTACCAGGGAAAAGTCTTCGGCAGGTTTTTTACTGTCTTTCTCGAACTATATCAACAATTGTTTTTGCTTTTTCTTATTAAATCTGAGTCTAGCAATTTTTTCTAGGGCACTGATCAGTTCTCCTTCCAAGTCAACCACAGCTTCTTCATCATTAACATCACTTCTTGTGGTTTTATTATCATAATTCTCTTTGTCTATAAGCATAAATTCATTAACCTTATCTTCACAAGAAGAGTCACTATATGTGTCTCCTGAAGAGTCATCATTGTTTACACATAAAATTTTATTTTTACCAAATCTCTTGGATTTGTACTTCTCTTCACCTTCAAAGTTATGGTTCTTCTTCTTGTGTGGACACTTAGATGCAAAGGGACCTATCCTTCCACAGTTAAAACATTTGAAGGGAAAATTGCCTTGGTACTTTCCTGATCCTTTATTTAGTCTTCTCACAAATTTTGTTTCAATTTCATCAAGCTTAGAATCCTCATTCTTATCTGCTTTAAATGATGCTTCTCTAGAGGTGGGTTTATATTTAACTATCCTCATCTCACAAGTAGTTAGAGTTCCTAGGAGTTGGTCAATAAGTAGAGATTTTAGATCATTAAGTTCTTCTATAACAGAGACCTTTGGGTTGAACCTATCTGGCAAAGATCTCAAAATTTTTTGAACTAAAGAGACTTCCTCAATTTTTTCACCAAGTCCCTTCATTGCATTTACGAGTTCTTCAACTCTCAGAAAGTACTTCCCAACAGTTTCATCATCTTTCATCTTTAGCTATTCAAACTGTAATCTGTAGGTTTAAAGCTTGGCACTCTTTACCTTCTCATTACCTTCATAACTGCTAATGAGTTTGTCCCACATTTCTTTGGCAAATTCTAAGTGGATAACTTTTACAAATTCTTCTTCTGCAAGCCCACTCAAAATAACATTCATAGCCTTAGCATTGAAGCTGAATTCTATCTTGTCATCCTTAGAAGCTAGTACAACTGGCTTCACATAACCAATCTCTACCACATCCCAGACATCTGCACCTAAAGCCATTATGCAGGTTCTCATCCTAACTTTCCAGAAGGCAAAGTTTGTTCCATTGAAGAGGGGGGCCTTATTGGTTGAAGTCCCTTCATGGATATTCATGTTTAAGCTATAAGATCTATCCTTAGATAAAAGGAACCTTCTATGATACCAATTGTTAGACAACTGAGAGGGGGGTGGGGGTGAATCAATTGTTACTGTGCTTAAACAGTTATAATCATTTTAAAATCATTACAGAACACTCAATGATGATCACAATAATTCAGAGAAGTAAGCAATAGAGTATTCAACATCAATCGCACATAGGAAGTATACAAAAACAAATATTTCTGAGGAAAACCATCAAGGGAGAAAACCTCTTCTTTTTTGAATGATGGGCAGTCTTTTTATGTATAGTACATCATCTATCTTTGAGCACCAACTCAATGTGAGGCTACCACCTCTATTTTACAAGTTGCAATTTGTTGAGAGCACCAACTCTCTGGTTTCTCTAGCACCCACTAGAAGGAAGCACCAACTCCCTGAGTGTTCCAACACCAACTGGATGGAAGCACCAACTTCCAGTCACACAGGGACCAACCTGTACAAAAGAGAATAATAGTTTTCCTTGCACCACCCTACCACCCTGATTTTTTTGGCTGCAACCATATGAAAGCTACAACTCCCTTTGTTCAAGCACCCACTTGAAACTCTGAGGACAACAGACCTCCCTAGCACCACCCTACCACCCCGGTATATAAATCTTTTCTTTCTTAAATTTATTACAGTGATATAGTATTTATCAATGGCTTACCAGTCTCATCAATGTTCGGCTACATTGCTCTACTCTGCCTGCATCAGTGTGTTCCTACTCGCATCTTCTTGCGCTTAAGTTCTCGTACAGTCTATTGTTTTTACCATTTCTGCTCTATCCAGCATATGTTCTTCATCTCTGCATCTTTCACGCTATGTTCATGATGTCTTCTTGATCACATACAGTTCAACTTGTTTTCCCGAGAAACAACTACCTGCCTCTGTCACGACATTTTTCCTTTTATTCCTTCTCTCATCATCCGTTACACTCCAAATCTCCAACGCCCGAGTCGAGAATCTCAAACCGCTTAAGAACAATGATTCAAATGCCCCAGAACAATGATTCAGTTAGTGTGATTGAATCGTAACTGATCAAGAAACCACGAAGTGAAACAACAACCCTTCGATCAGATTGTCTACTTAATCCGCGTCGTTGGATTATACACACAAAGGCTTTTTTATCCACAGGTCTCGTGAACTTTACATGCACAAACTAGCACCTGGCGCAACGTTTCTCTCCACATGACCATTGGTTGTGACCTTGGATGATGGTCTCTCGTGACCACGTGATTGTGCGCGCGCTCTTTTCTCGTTAGCCCCCTGTCGCATGTGACCTTGAGCTACGTCCTTGCGTAAGCGAATGATTGTGGGAATGTCAAAGAGTGGCTTGGGATCAACCGCTTTTCTCCTCACAATCCACCTCCAGTTGTCATGTACCCTTTCTCCAAAATCATGGTTTCAATTGCGGCCCGCCCTTAACTTTTTAAAGTCCGCGCACCTTCAATCCCCGCAATGAGATGGGACCGTCGATCTCACAATCTTGACAGTGCTCATGAACGAACGGTTCATATTTGTTCTTTCACGATCTACAGATCAGATCCAACCTCCCTAAATCAACAACTATGATTTATTTCGTGAACCGGACTTCGAGAGTTTCAAATCTCAAACCCTGCTTTCTTTCGTACGCCAATATGATCCTCCAATGGTCCTCAAGCCCACGGTGACTCATATGACTGACATTCGTAATATTAGACGATCAACACGGTCAATTTCTTGATCGGACAGTTGTTGAGGCTTCTCACCCTGAGCTTATGCTTTTCCTTCCGAGCTTTGATCTCTGCATACTGTTCGCTTCTCCTCCTAAGCTTATAATTTTCATGTTCGCCATCGTCGTTGTTGTTCTTGCCATCAATGACAAGCACACTCTTCATGTAAAAACATGCCAACATCCACTATATATATAAATGTAGATATACTTATTACACTTTATTTCTATGTCTATAGATGGAACATGAAGATGCAGAACATCAAAAACATGTTGATCAATAAAACATTAGGTTAAATAACCAAAGTACAATATCACCTACAAGTGATGTAGAAATGAGGCATGCATGCAACTCGAGTGATGACAATAGTTCAAGTGATGAATGACAATCAATATAATTGATTGTTACTCCAAATTGTATGTTTTGGAATATTTGTATGTAAAAATAACAGATTTTGTTTAATATATTTAACATATTGTCCAAATTACATGGAGGACATGTTGTCAATAAGAGGAACAATTACATATTGGTTGCATTTTGATTATAGTGGACCTTTACACTATCTCATTTTATATGACGATGGGTCTTTTATTCATATATAATAAAATAAGTTTCAGATTTTATTACATTGTCGAATGTTGTAAAATGTTGTATTGTTCATTAACTAATAATAATAATAATTTAATTTTAAGGTCACGACTAAGCTAGACACCAAATTGGTGTATGAGACCCCCTTGTTTGTGGGTCAAGGGACCCCCTCCGTGCAGCAATTTGACTGCTAAAATCTACGGAGGTATACATCCCCTACCCCCCTCTAGATTTGAACTTGTGACCTCTTCAGAGGAAACACATGTTCTTAACTAATATATAGATGATTTACATTGTTACAAATAACAAAGGTGTAATTCATTGGATAACGCATTAATACAATCGTTATATCAAAACGCAATAAAAAAATTAAAAAATCAATATTATTAAAAAAGATTCGATTTTGAGACTATTAATTGAAAATTTGTAAAAAAACACAATTAATTAAAAGATTTACATATCAGTGTAGTGTAGTCTTTTGAATTCACCAAACAGTGTGTGCCATAATATAAAAAAAAATGGTGCATTTTTATGAGTGATCAGTGCCTATTAGTTATATTGAAGCACTAGTGCTAAAAAATGTGAAAAAACATCGTTACTTTAAATGACATAATGTACAATTATGTTTATCGTTTCAAAATATTATGGTGCACATGACTACAATACACATCGGTGTTTTACATATAACATACACATCGAGGCTTTACATATAATATACACATCGATGTTTAGTAAAAAAGAATGGCATTGAAATTTCACCTCAAATATTCGAAATTTCACTACCCTCTGGTGCACATGGTAATACAGGGTGCGTAAAAATTGTACGAGCATCGATGTGCCCTAAAACAAAAAAGAAATGACCTAGTGCATACAAACTATACGAGCATCGATGTTGCATACAAAAAACAATACGGACCAATGGGTACATATACAAAAAAAGAATGGCGCTGAAATTTCACCTTAAATATTCGAAATTTCACTACCCTCTGGTGCACATGGTAATACAGGGTGCATAAAAATTGTACAAGCATCGGTGTGCCCTAAAACAAAAAAGAAATGACCTAGTGCGTACAAACTATACAAGCACCGATGTTGCATACAAAAAACAATACGGGCCAATGGATACATATACAAAAAAACATCGAAGTTGCATAAATCATAAAAGGCGGAACCAGTGCACAATAATTATAAGAGCATCTGTGCTATTTATTTATGTATACGTATCGGTGCATGTTATTTAATACCACGCTGATGCATTTTATCGATACAAGAACCTAAAAATACTTTCGCGAAAACCTTCGTATGCCTAAAACATTTTAGTTATAGGAAACATCTGCTAACACCTCTTCTTCGAATAGCAGAGGTATTTTTGAAGATTTTGCCAAAAAATTTAACACTAAAAGCCTCCACTAGAAGGTGTTTTCCTTGTAAGTGTAGTTATCCCTAATAGGGGCTCTTAGAGAAAATGCACCATGTGAGAATCCCAAATGATTTTCTTGACCTAAACTATTGAGGCTTGCCCAATCCCTCGAAAAAATTGGCCATAAAGAGGCTAATAGAGACTATAAAACCATTTATTGTCTTGTTGCAAGAAATCATGACCAATTGGAAGAAAATCACTCAAGGGAAGAAAATCACTCGAGAACTTTCAAAAATGTTTTTGCAGTTGGGAATTTAGTTTTATAGATGCCATTGGGAGAACGGGAGGGAACATTATTCAGTGGAAGAAATGTTCCTTTATCCTTACTAATTCATGGAATTTTCCTACAAGACTAGCGATTTCCCTTTTCTCCCTTTTCTCTTGGGATCTAGGAAACATTATTCAATGGAAGAAATGTTCTTTTATCCTTACTAATTCATGGAATTTTCCTACAAGACTAGCGATTTCCCTTTTCTCCCTTTTCTCTTGGGATCTAGGAAAATATATCTCTATTTTTATTGTATATGGACCTTACATGGATGGAAAGACTAGCGATTTCCCTTTTCTCCCTTTTCTCTTGGGATCTAAGAAAATATATCTCTATTTTGATTGTATATGGACCTTACATGGATGGGATGAAGTACTTGTATAAGTTCTTTAAAATGGAATGCATATACAATGCATTAGAGGAGGGGAGACTTGAACTTTACTATGTGAGCTTCAAAAGTATGGGTACCTATGACACAAGTGGACTATTTTTTAGGTTACTTTATAAGAAAATTGAAGAAGTAGTCTTGTTGAATATTAAACTAGCTAAACTGACTCCCACTCGGAGGAACAAGAAAATGAGAAAAGCTAGCATTGCTAAGAGGCTTGATCACTTCTTGATCTCTAAAGTGTTCTTTGATGAAGTCATTCAGATAAAAAGATGGGTCACCTTGGGAGGGGACTCTAACCATAATCCAATAGTTCTAGAAGTAGCAATTACACAAGAGAAACCTCCCATCTCTTTTAAACTAAACCTATAATGGTTGAAGGTGGAGGAGTTTGTAAAGAATCTCAAAGCTCGTTGGAAACCTTATGATGAAAACTTAGAGAATCTGCATTCATTCAATTTCACCAATACCAAAACCCGAAAGAAGCAAAAAAGGTAGATGCTCAATGGGCAAGAGACAAAAAGAAGAAAGACAATAGGCACCTTAAAGAGGTGGAGGATTCATTGGAAGTATTATACAATAGTGATGGTTTCGGTTATATGAACGATGATCAAAAAAAAAAAACTAGAGGTAAAAGTTCCTAGAAGATAAAAAGAGGAAAAGAGGAACATAGTACTGGAAAGGTTATATGAACTATGATAAGAACATAGTACTAGAAAAGGAGAAAGAATGGAGGCTCAAGAGCACAACCTTATGGCTACAAGTAGGTGGCGAAAATACAAAAATAATTCATAGATATGCAAACTCCATGAAAACAATAAACTAGATATGCAAAATTGACAAGAGAGGGTACATATGGGCAACAAATTTCAAGGATATTGAAGCTGGAGGAGTCTATTATTTATCATCCATCCTCAAAGAGGATTTTAGAGATGCAACGATAAAGGTAATTAGACCATCAAACTCCTTTCCTGCTTGGTCAATCATAAGTACAATTAGGCCTTGATGAATGAGGTTGGGAAAGAAGAACTTCATCAAGGACAATTAGGCCTTGATGAAAGAGGTTGGGAAAGAAGAACTTCATCAAATCTTACAAAGCTTTTGAAAGGACAAAAGTCTAGACCAGATTGGCCTTAGCTTTGTCAATCATGAGTACAATTAAGCCTTGATGAAAGAGGTTGGGAAAGAAGAACTTCATCAAGGACAATTAGGCCTTGATGAAGGAGGTTGGGAAAGAAGAACTTCATCAAATACAATTAGGCCTTGATGAAGGAGGTTGGGAAAGAAGAACTTCATCAAATCTTACAAAGCTTTTGAAAGGACGACCTTCTTGTGGAGTTATTTTTAAGCCATTATGATTTTATAGAAGAAGACTTAAGAAGTTTGGTGGAAGCTACAAGAACCGATTGGGAAAGAAGAACTTCATCAAGGACAATTAGGCTTTGATGAAGAGGTTGGGAAAGAAGAACTTCATCAAATACAATTAGGCCTTGATGAAGGAGGTTGGGAAAGAAAAACTAGCTTTTGAAAGGACAAAAGTCTAGACCAAATGGCCTTCCCGTGGAGTTATTTTTAAACCATTATGATTTTATAAAATAAGACTTAAGAAGTTTGGTGGAAGTTACAAGAACCAAAAGTAAAATGCTTTGAGCTTACAACACAATGCTTTGAGCTTACAAAGCAAGCTTTATAGCATTGATCCCTAAATAGCATTGATCCCTAAAGATGGTAATCCAACAACCTTCCTTTGAAAAATTTAGGCCAACAACTTTGATGAATAATTATCATGCAATTGTAATTACAAGATTTATTATAAAGTTGAATATATCAGCATTATAAAGTATTCCTTCAAACCAAAAATTTAGGCCAATAACTTTGACGAATAACTATCATGCCATTGTAATTACAAGATTTATTATAAAGTTGAATATATCAGCATTATAAAGTATTCGTTCAAACCACACAATGATAAAGTTACTCTACTCCACACTATGAGATCAGCATTTTATCCAGAAGCAAGTATTTCTTCCACTATGTTGTGAATTCTCCCGTGTACTCATCTATTATATATATTGAGAGAAATCAGTCACGGAACTTTGGTGCCATATATATCATGGGTTAGACTAAACATTCCCCCTTCAGGTTGTTGTATGCACTCTTTCTATACGCGGTTCATTTGATCAACCTCATACTAAACTCCCAAAGCTTCATTGCAAGATCTTTGTCTTGGGCAAATAAGCTTGGGTTTACTTCATTGCAATCATCGAAGTACTTGCCACCAACTCCTTTTAAGTCTGGATGCAAGGCAACATAGCATGTGGTGGCAGCTCCCTGTAAAATCAAAAACAAAGATTTACAAGTACGAACAATGGACACCATCCTCTCTTTTATTAACAAAAAAAAGATGAAATCAAGTCAACCAGGTCTTGGTGGAATGAATAGTGAAACAGGGCGGTGATATATTCCAAACCAAGGTTGAAATTCCTAAAAAACATGTTTGGTGAAACAGGGTGGTGATATTCCAAACCAAGGTTGAAATTCCTAAAAACATGTTTGGTGAAACAGGGTGGTGATATTCCAAACCAAGGTTGAAATTCCTAATAACATGTTTCGCCCATCTTGTCGTGCAAGTTGCTTGTCAAGAAAACTGCAAATCATAGTGTTATAGCTCTTGGCCTTTTCGTCATTTGAAAACTCCTGATGCATACAAAACTAGAGAAGAAAAAATTACCTGAGGAACACTCTTCCATAAGAAACGAGAGAAAAAATTCAAAAATCCTGTATCAAGGCAAACCATCCAGGAGACGATGGATTAGACCTACACCACGGTTATCCACCCATTTTAATAATGGAAGTTACCTGAATACAGACAGATTGGTATGGCACTTACTCATTAGATTCATAGAATGCCGCATCAAATTAGTCATAATGAATCCCGGATGAACTGAATTTGCAGTGACATTTGCTCCTTCCTCCTGCAGAAAAAATAGAGTATATAATTAATCTGGAAGAGGGTAGGCAACTGGAGGAAAGAAACACCAAATGATCCTTGTACTTCTGAACTGAACCCACCAGACAATCTACAGCGAAAAACTGTACTGATATCATTTATGGGTTCCTTTGCCAAACCTAAACGTATAACTTTAATATAATCAGACATTGCAATCCATTTAGGATAACCTTAATATTAGCCATTTAGCTCATTTTTTCGAACCCATCTAGCTAATTTTTTCAAATTTGTCCAAAAAATTGGCCAATTGATAATAGATAGTTGCCTATAATTCTAGACAATCAAATTATTTTACTTAACTGCCTGTTTTTTCTATATAATATAGAAAATCTTTAATAAAAAACAAAAATAAAATCCAAAAATATGGACAAATATGTATAGTTGATATTTGAGAATTATAAAAAATCAACAAGCTTTCAACACTAAGAATATTATAAGCTCTTATAATTTTCAGTGAAAATGATACTTTGTGCGTAGTTGTGAATTCCAATTCACTAATGGATGTTAACTCTGGAATTATAAACTGTGTTTGCAAAGGACATGCACACATTCCACTATTAGTTCAACTTACGGACACGGAACTGCAAACAGTTTCAGACTAGTGGCGACAAAATAAGGCCTCCACAACTCCGCTGGAAACAAGGCACGACGAAGATCTTTGCTTTAAAATCATGAACCCATTGATAGAATGCCTCATGACTGCTTTGAAGCTATGACGTGGTTTTGGTGGAAGCTACTATAAAACTGCAAGGGAGTTTCTACTCAGAAAATGGGCAGACGAAATGAATATGAAGCCACAGATCGATGGTTGAGGCCCTCACAGTATTGAGCTCAAATATCCTTAAAGTGAACGCTGTCTTTGTCCTAAAGCCAGCAGTTGCTCTACATGCATTAGCTTCAGAGACAACAAGGAATTCAGTGCAGCACGCATGTAGGGTCCTAACTGACATGATTCGGTGGTAATGAAATTCTCTTGTTCAGTCTTTCAGAAGAATTCAGGTCTTGCTCTAGCCCTTCTCTCTGTTTCTAGTGAAGTGGTGGACTAATTTAGAGTAATAGCAATCACTAGTGTAACCAGTCTAGCATTTCACCTTTAGGTGTTATAGAATTTAGTGCCACTCCCCAGCCCTTCCACTAGGCCATCAGAGTTCAGGTCTACTCTTAGCATTTTTCTCTGTACCTGTATCTAGAGAAGTGGTACAGTAATTTAAAGTAATAGTAATCACTAATAGGGGAGTAGGGTCTATACACCTTCGTAGATTTTAGCAGTCAAATAGCTGAGGGCAGGGGATCCCTTGTCCCACAAACAAGGGTTCTCATACACCAATTTGATGTGCAGTGACCTTAAAATTAGATGATTATGATTATTATTATTATTATTATAAACAATCTAGCATTTCAACATTAGGTAGTCACAAGAAGATTTTAGTAGTCAAATAGCTACCGGAAGAGGATCCCTTGTCCTACAAACAAGGGTTCTCCTACACCAATTTGATATGTAGTGACCTTATTATTATTATTATAAACAATCTAGCATTTCAAGATTAAGTATTATTATTATTATTATTATTATTATTATTATAAACAATCTAGCATTTCAACATTAGGTAGCACAAGAATTTAGTGACACTCTCCGGCATTTCCATTGGCTACCAAAATATCAGAAAAGCATTAGTTTGTACAAGAGACACAAATGCAACGTGAACATACAAGTTATCACATGTATATAAATACTCGAGAAAGTGACAGAACCATACCTTTAAGCGTCGTGACAACTCCTTGGCATGCAAAATGTTGGCTAACTTGGATTGCCCATATGCTTTTTTGTCTGAATATCTAAACCAAAACACATTTCTAAAAGTCATAAGATAATATACATGGGAGATAGTTGGATTCAAAGCAACCTAGAATGTTAGGTTTGTGCCAAATGATAAAAGAGATCTTAAGGCTACTTATTTTGTGAAAGAATTTTTCATGCAATACCAGTATTCTGCATTCTATACCAAGTACACAACACAAGTTGATCAAGTTAAGGACTAAATTGAGAAGACATATGGTAGTAACCTCACCCACTCTCATCATTTATCCTATTGAACTCTATCCCTTCATCATATGTAAGAAAGTGCGCAACGGAAGAAAGATTCACAACCCGTCCTTCAACTCCGGTCTCTTTTGCAGTCTTTTTCATGTTATCAAGCAGCAAATTTGTCAATAGGAAATGACCTGCAAAAGTAGAACCAATCAAGTTGGTGTGGCTATAAAATCTACAATTAGAATAATGCACCAGCATAAATCACGATGCTTCTTACAAGAAACTTATGAACTTTGATGTTTGATTCAAACGGTTTTTTGCTTAGAAAAGGGTTCCACTTGCCCCTTTAAACACTTGAATCGTTTCATTAAATATGGAATTATTGTAGGTATTTTATTTCAGTATCTACCAGTTGCCCCTTATCAAATTTAACTCTTTTGTCTCCACAATCCTAGTTGTTTTCTCAATAGTTTTCTCGAACTAATAACAGATGTTGACCAGCTGTATATCATCCAGACAGCTTCTAAAATGTCTCAAACCCCAAAAAAGGTCCTACACTGCCCTCCCAAGCATTGTCTTCAATACACAAAACAAAGTCTGAAATATAGTAGTAATATCAATAAAGTGGGCAAGCCATCAAATAGAAAAATAATACGAACTTGAGAAAGCATATCCCAATCGTGGAGATCTGCTAGTTGACATAATTGATAATTGCCACTGTACACCCAGCCTACCCTAAAGAACGATGTTAATAGCATGAATATAGGCTTATCTATGGAATGGCTGCTGATATTAGCTGATTTCAAATAGTTACTTCTTTCTCCTTTTTACATGATTTATCATACCTTGGGCACCATAAAAAACTATCTGAAACAAACATTTTGCTGCAAAGATATATAGAAGTGGAACATACCTACATGATTTGTTGCAAAATGCATCTCTAGGCCATCCTCTGAAAGCTTGAAGGGGCAAAACATAACCCCAGCATTATTTCTGAAATTAGAAGAAGAAACATTAGAAGAGCACATCTGGAGTCACATGTTATATTCCATCATCTATGAAGTTTGCATGTTCTAATATGCTAGTATATGAAGCTTTCGTCTCCATAAAGCAGTTTTAGGTACAACAGAATATAAGGATAGCTAACAATGAGAACTATCATGATACTGCATATTTTGTACAACAAAAGAAATCCAGAGTATGCCTAACTAATGAAAACTCCAAATAAAACCAACTCACGAGGAAAACGAAGCTATTATCAGCAATAAACATTCTGCTATTCCTAAATTGTGAAATGAGCAATTTGGAAATTCAGGAATAGATGCCAATTCTGATCAATAAAATCAACAAGTTATTGGGAGGGACCCATATTAATACACGAGAAGGAAATAATGGTCAATTTTTAGTGCACAAGAATATAAAGGAAATATTTATTGAAACCAGAATTTTGATCATCTCAAAGTCCTTCAAAGAACACCAAGGCTAATCAAAATTAAAAAGCACAATTCCAACATAAGTTAAATAATGGTATCAGATGGACAATTCTTTATTATGTATGCATTAAGAATGCCCTAGTTCGATACACGAGCAGAATCAGTAAAAGACAAAAAAAACAGAGGATTTAAAAATAAATCAAAATCAACCTTGTTAAGGTCAAGTTCTAGAAACCCAAAAAACTTAAATGAAGGGAAAGTCCTTTATTATCTGTTTTTGCACATGCAGGCTCATCAACATTAGTAGCCATATTTTCCATTGACTTGAATCTAATACTGCACACCAGGTGAGATAATCACAGCTATACATAGTTCACAACGAGTGTAAATAACTGCATAAAGAATCTGGTAGATACCCTCCAAATCACAAGGAGTTAGAAGGATGCCAATAGGAAGTATCTAAACATAATCGGATTTATATCATGTTTGTTATATATAATAAGGTCAACATAACTGCCAATTTGACCGTATTTTAAATACTAACATAGGAGCATTTATTTTTCATTCCTCTATACTATGAGACTCCTAACAGAAAGATCAGTCAATGCATCCACAACCCCATATGGATAATTTTCCATCAAACAAGGCCAAGCAATTTATTATAATATTAGGGATGTAGAAAACAATATTGCAAAACTTGGCATAATCCAAAAATCGGTGGGGGTCATCAACTTAGGAAAGCAGCAAAATCAATAATTTTTTTGGGCAAAACCCAATAACCAGAAACTCAAAGCTGAAAACACTAAAAAAACTGGGAAAAACTGGCAACCTGAAAAACTCAAAAAACTGGGAAAAACCGGCAACCTGAAAAACTCAAAAACCTTGGCAACACGAATGGTCGATGCTCAGTTGATGCTGTCAACTTTGGACGCAGACTTTTCCAATTGAAACAAATCAGGACAACTGAAATTCTCTAACCTGCTGTCAAAAGGATTTGACCAGGAAACAATTAATTTGGGATCAAAGCAAGAAAAGCTAGTAATGTGTTTTCATGTCTTGCTCATTGGATCAATAATGGCAAAAGAAAAACTCTGTAATCATTTTACAAGATGAGTAACACCAGGATGCAAGTTTTCATGGATTGTCTAAGTCAGTTTAAAGAAACAGTATTTCTTGATGATCGTGTTTTGAATTGAAGTTCAAACTCCCTGAGAATGATGATACACAAAGCAAATGAACAACAGTCAAGGGAGCAATTTGCAGCTAGAAACCTTATAATTATTTTACAACTATAGGAATCTTTTTATTCGAATGCATAAGAAAAAGCAGGCTTATTTTTTTCTTTCTACAGAAACTACCCTTGGTTTTGCTTGGAATGCACAGGATCTAAATTCTGAGACACGCCATTCCAGGGATTCTCAAGTAGAGCCCACACAGGAATGCGCTGAAAATTGAACCTGGACTAACTGGTAGGTTCCTACTGGTATACTAATGGACGACAGCCCAACCGACACAAGAAGACTTAGTCCTAGCGAGCACAGAGGACTTCTAAATACATACATAATGGCAGGGTAAAGAACCAAGGTGAAACTTGACTCTAAAAGATTATTTTTGTCAAAGAAATAGGTCTCTTTCATCCCTTCCATACAAAGTTGAGAATCCACTTTCAAGAATACCTAGCTTTAAAAAAACCAATCAATATGGATGAGTGGGTCAGGTGAAAAAATAAAGACTTACATTAAAATATTGAGCGGAAGGTTCAAAGCATGAAAATCGTTAGCAAACTTCTTGACAGATTCCATAGAGGACAAATCAAGTGGCAAAACATCGACTCGAGCATCCTTAGTCTGTCTAAGAATATCATCTTTGACAGCCTTCCCAGCTTCCACATTCCTTGCACCAATGATTACATGCGCACCTCGTAGTGCCAGTACTCTCACCGTCTCCGCTCCAATTCCACTCGCTCCCCCTGCACTCAATCACAATCAATCAAAACTATTACTTTGCATGGACTATCTCTCTAGAGCACTTTGGAATCGGACGAAATGCAATACATGTAATACAGAGCATTGTAAGTTCTGAAATCGGTGAAGGTGTGGATTTCGCACCAGAGTCTGGATAATTTATTACTCTGATTGCGCATCGATAAACAAGGTGCTTAGAGCACTTCGGAATCGGAAGAAATCCCAATACATGTAATAAAGAGCATTGTAAGTTCTGAAATCAGTGAAGGGTATGGACTTCGCACCAGACTCTGGGTAATTTCTTATTCTGACAGCGCATCGATAAGCAAGGTGCTTTGCAGCCTGGTTGGAGTGATTTTTTTTAGATAGCATAAATGGGGATTAAAATCATGAAGATATACGCCTCTTATTTTCTTAAAAACCTTCTCCTCAACAGATTTTTGGTACAGTCAACCTAATCTTTTTTACGAACCTAATCTTTTTTTAGATAGCATAAATGGGGATTAAAATCAAAATCATGAAGATATACGCCTCTTATTTTCTTAAAAACCTTCTCCTCAACAGATTTTTGGTACAGTCAACCTAATCTTTTTTACGATTTCATGGTCATCTTGGTTGCCAGAATGTTTGGTTGCCAGAATCTCTGAACAAAATACAGTTAACCTAATTTTCTTTTCAATTTCATGGTGAGCTTGATTGCCAAAGTGTTTTCAACTGTCTAAAGATCAAAATTACTCAATTTCCTTTTTCCTAGTATAAGATTGTCTATAAGACTCAATGCATTAGAATTTCATTTGAAGCATTCAAGTAAATTACTAAACACACATAACCAGAAAGGGCAAAAACAACAACATAAAATCATGATTAAAGAAAATACAAAATTAGATTTAAAAAATTAACCTTTTTAATAAAAATACTTCACAGTAAATAACACTAATGTAAATCTATTTTAATCGATAATCGTTTAATAACGAAAATCCCGTCACTATTTACTAAATCTGGGGTCATGTAAAAAGTTTCTCTCGAGTTTAATTTAAATTACTTTAAACAACAACGAGAACTCTAAACACATTTAAACGGCAATTTATATTAACCTTTATTTAAATGACCATTTATGTGAACATTGCCTGAACACAGTTAACAGCAATTTATCTTAACGGTTATATTTATATTATAAAAGTGCTGCACTGTGCAGCAATTTTTATTTTAACGGTTATATTTGTATTGTAAAACTGCTGCACTGGACAGTTTGCAACTTGTTTTAAGAAGTTTTCTTCGTCTTGAAACTTCCTAGATTGAAATTCAAAATCCAAGGTTAAGAGGAAGACCCGGTTTTTTTAAGCCAAGTTTAACACCAAGAATACAACATAAAGCAGAATCTGTTTGAAACCCGCGAGAGATCATAGTGCCATGAATGGTGCAGATAATGTTTGAATAAAACACCATAATAAAGACGGCAGAGACATTCACTGGATTTAGAGAAACATGAAATTATAACTGAGAAAGAACAAGAAAGTTGATTTACCAGTGACAATTGCTGTTAGATTGGAAGCATTGATTCCTTGAGCAACTTCTTCAGCAGTGGAGGCTGATCCAAACCCACTGGAACCAGCCTTTCCCGTTACAAGAGAAAGAAGTCCCATTATCGAATTGAAACCAACAGTGAACAACAACAAATTCTTGATGAGAATAAGATCCTGTTAAGAAACTGGCGCTATAATATAATATCAAACTCAAATTCGGATCAATGCCCTCCCAACCAACAAAACAAAAAGTACGGGCATGAAAAATGCGGTCTGACTGAGCCGAGACAAAGGATACACAGAATGAATGAATATGCCTACTCGTCTGGCATGGATGAATTACCAACCACAAACTTTACTCTCCAAACAAATTCTTCTCTTCTTCAATATTCCCAGTCTACAGGCATGGATGGTGCCTCTTCTACCCACACTCTTCACGCTTCTCTTCCTCTGCGAACACTTTTCTCATGAGTTTCTATATTTATTAAAATTCCAGACCGCCACCGCCAACGAACGTGGCCGCTGCTTTGCCGGCCCACTGGCCTACCCATTTTGACATAGCAGAATTTAATGCACCGCAACAATAATTTACTTTGGTGTGCTAATCCTTCGGTTAAGAGCACGGAAGTTCGGTAAATGCGCTGCGTGCTATAACTGCACTTTTATTACCACGCCCCATTCTCGAAGACTTTCTGTGTGTAATTATGAAATTGGGGATTCGGGATCCTAGAACTTGGAAGTTTATACCTCGTTAAATGTGTAGAAGAAATTATCCGTAACCCCACCTTTAATGACTTCCATTATTTTACTTTCATCGGTGCAAAACCTGTGAATGGTTTTTGGGAATCAATTTATGGAAAAAAAAGGATGGGCAGAGTATCACCGTCGTTGGCTGCGAATGTGGCTCCTGTTCATTGCAATTTAAATGATTTTAAGCAGAGAGGGCACGTGGAATTCATGACAGTCATCACCATTACTACAACTCCATCTTGATTTTATAGTTATCCAGGAATGACAGTTGTAATA
>ML816752.1:0-19106 GCA_009831015.1 Picea engelmannii | reverse complement strand
ATATATATATATATATATATATATATATATATATATATATATATATATATATATAATACAACTATCATTCTCATTTAGAAAGAAAGAAAGTATTTTTAAGGTTCATGAGGTTAAAAATAGTCTAAGAGACAGATTGTTTTTTCATCTGGCTTTTGTATTCGGCCCTTTTCCTATGAAGTTTTACAATAACCGCTTTTAGCTTCTCGACAAACTCTTAGCTGAATAGATTATCCCAAGAACTAGCTGCCAAATACCTGCATAATTTTCCCTGCTGTCTTTTAAGGCCTCACGTTCCAAAATGAAATGTTTTTCTGTTTCCACTTTTCCAGAAGAGCACAAAATACATACTCTTTCCTGTCACCTTTCTTTTGGCCTTTTCCAGTGCCCTGTTTCACAACGGAGTTGATGAGAATTAGTCTTTAATTGAGCAATAAGAATTTTAGATCTCCAAGAAATATTAGCCCCTATGTATGTCTTTTGCTGATGATTATGAGTGGAGTTAAACTCTTCAATGTAGTACTTCTTCTTTCTCCCTACTTCTTTTATACAATTGAAAAGTACTACTTACCTAACGTATCAGTTTGCTATCTTACCTAACTACTACTACTGCGTATCAGTCTGCCCACCATTAGTGTGATACGTTGATGTACAATCATCATTCGTACAGCGCTCATGGCTGCCCACCATTACTGTAATACGTTGATGTACACCATTAGTGTAATACGTTCTGCACAGGTTTTGGATTTTATTGAGATTGAAAGTTATTTTTTGCAGTGCGTTGTGTCGTTGGATGTTGCAAAATAACTCCATTTATATTATGTTGATCCAGAAATCTAACTGTCTTGTGTTATTGTTTGAGAGACTCATATAGATTGTGTGCAGACGTGGCAAGTCTGATGGATAAAGCCAAATTGTTAGCAGTAGACAAGCTCCCATAGAGAAAAACAGAGCGCACATGTCATAGATATGTATATGAAAATGTTAGCGTACATTCAATCACCTTAGAAGCACTATTTTCAACTCCAAATTGCATACTCAATTGTAATTAATTTGCATAATTGTGTTTGTGAAATTTTGTAATAAAAAATAATTTTCAAAACAAAATAATTATTAATATCAAATTTTGAAAAGAATCAATTTAAGATTCAAAATGATGATGTCAATTATAACGGTGAATAGTTTTTATCATTTTTTTTGGATTGGATTGTATTGTCAAGATATCTCTTTATTTTATTCTGTATCCAACTAGTAACCACACCACATACTTTTAATAGACCCATACTCAGATAAATTGAAAGCAAATGAAAAAACAGTCTGTATCCAATGACTACCCACACTACATACTGTATATTTTTAATAGACCTATAGTGAGATAAATTGGAAATAAATGAAAAAAGAGTACCCTGCATTGCATACTCGGACTAGCTATAATAGAACTAAATGAATTAGAAACTCACTATTTCTCACAAAGAGATATAAATATGGATCAAATTAGAGCTCCTCATATCATTAAAAGGGTATTCAACAATTCAAAAAATGTGTTTATCAAAAGTTTACCAACTTATCATAGAGGTGTTGGCCCCCTTTTATACATGAACATGTCTTTCTTAAAGAATCATTGAAGTAACAAACATGGCAAAAATCTCTAAATTGGATAAATTGAGAGCCAAATATTCTCAAATAGATATACCAAATTACTAATTTTATCTTGTATACTAATAGAATAAATGTCCAATCACCAAGAATATATGAAAACTCGATTAGATTGGGTTGCCTAATCAACACTACCAATAATTGCCCATAAGAAGTAGGTAAAGGCATAATCTGTAGAAAAGTTTGGAGGCTTTCGTAAAAACCTCCAACAAACAAATGCCACATATTTGTGGTACGAATGCTTGATGTCACCATCTCCTTTATCCATTTCGCACCCTTTTCCCTCTTGAAAAGTTATGAAAGTTGTAGTAGTCCATAACCTATTGTCTAGCAATTGTTCCTCGTATATGTAGTAACTCTTCCAACCTATTATGCAACTTGAAAATCAAGAGTCACTATTCCCAATTATTGTAACCATTGGACCCCTAATACAACATCAACACCGCCCATTTGGATTGCAATCATTGGACTATCCAATAAATAGTCCCCCCATAGTGAGCTTAGTACTATGGTACTTCCCTTAAAAATTTATGGTGCCTCCATCTGTAGTCATTACTTGAAACTTTAGTGCTACATATATATAAAGCAATTGACAATTTTGGCTAATTTTCAATTAATGAAGTTATGGGTCTTACCAGAATCAATCAACATTGTCACATTTTTCCTTTTGATATATCCTTCTATCTTGAGAGTTTGAGGAATGTTGATGTCGGTTAATGAATGACAAGATATTGTTGGAGTAGTCTCTTCCAGCTCTAGGTCTTGTAACAATTCCAATTCTTGATCTTCTTCCTCTTCACAATCTATGTAGAATAATTTTCTCTCACCGCATTTATGCCCCTTAATGTACTTAATGTCATAATTGAAACGCAATCCCTTTTCTCTTCTTTCATCCATTTGTTGAGGTGTCAACCTTGTAGGTTGAGTGAGGTTAGGAGAGGGAACATGGTGCTCTCTATAGTTGTTAGTGGCCACCCTTCTAGTAGTCATATTTTTACTTTCAACTTTCCTTGCCACACTAAAGTCATGCTCTAGGGATTTAGGTTCCGAGAGATGCACCTCATGTTGAATTCTCTTCTTTAAAGTTCCCATAAAGAGATCTAAAAAATTATCCTCTGGAATGTTCTTTACCCTAAGACTCAGTTTTTGGAATTGTTGAATGTGGTCTACAATTGGACCTCTTTGCCAAATATTTTTCAATTGAATAAAGAATGTGTTGCTCTTAATAACCCAATAATATGCTACCAATTCATCTGTAGAAATGGACCAAGAGACAATAGAATATTTTTTCTATCGCAAATCCATTGGTACCAAACAAATTGATCAAGTTCTAAATTCAAGAACACAAGAGTCACCTTTTGTAAAGTTAGCATTTAATGTAGATTAAAGAATTGCTCCATATGGAATATCCATGTTATAGGATCTTTACCATCAAATTTCCTCATATCAATTGATATCAATCTTGGTAATCAAGTAGTTCCTTGGTGCCAAGTTGAATCCCTGATGAGGTGGATCTTGGAGTGATGAATAATCATGATTTTGGGACTCAATCTTCGTTCTCTCCAAATTTTTAAAATCTTCCCCATATGTGACTAGGGTTCAACAATTTTTTTCTCCTCATTTTCTTGATTTTGTTGTGTCACAATATCACTTTTAGGGAACCTCTCATCCAAGGTATGTAAGAGCATGGATTCCATGGAAGTTTGTAGTTGTTACATATGTTGATCCATTTTATCTTCAATATCCCTTTTAAGTAATGCTTGCAAATGTTCAAAATCAACCTTTTTCAACATAATATCACCCATTTCATTAACTTGGTTCCTCAATAGGGATACCTAGTACCCTAAGTCTTCACTTTCTTCAGGTGTCGTGTATGAGTTCTCTAGAGGTTTAATAGGAGTATAAGTTTTTTCAAAACCCTTTTCCATGTGAGAAAATAATAATGTACTCCTCTTTTTTCTCTTTTCCACAATTTTTGAATCACCAATAACATAGCTTCCAATCAAAATTTATGCTAATTTCAAGTTAGCATGCCTTTAAAAACCCTAATTTGTAGACTATCTTGTTGGTCAACCTTTCTCCCAGATCATGTATGAAATTTCATCCCCTATAAGATTGGAATTTTGATCTATAGTAACATGATATGTCTTCTTTGAACTTCCATAGGTTTGATCAAATTCCAATGTGCCAAGAGAAAGTGATGGTAATTTTCCCAAAACTTGTTGTTTTTGTCCCTTTCAAGAGAGTAACTTGTATAGTTTCCCACATGTACAATTTTCCAGTTCTACTTCTAAAATTTGGACCTGAAATACTATAATTGGTATTATTTCCAATGGAACTCATTTTGTACTTTTATATTTATATATGACATATTTACCAAGAATTCATATTTGAGACTAGTTGTAGGACTAATCAACAACCATAATTTTCCATAGCATGTACTTATAAAAGTCTAAATCAGAACCTAAAATGTTTATCTCAAGTTTTTCATTATGTACCATCAGTCATCCAACCAATTATCTATTTTAAACATTCCAAAAAATAAATTATGGAAAAAATACCAAGATTACTCATTTGAGACTAATTTTAGGACTAGTCAAAGACCCTAATTTCCACAACCTATATCTATGCAACTGTACTCGAAAAAAACCTAAAAGTTTGAACATGTGTACTTTTCTATGTCTCCTTAGGATCCAAAAAATTTCATGGTCTCAAACTATCCATAAAAAACATTATAGCAAAAATACCAATATGACTCATTTGAAGGAGCCAAACACAAGGATTGTATGCTCGAAAACCAAGTTTTATTCAACAAACTCCCAAATAGCATAAAAATAGAAAGAGAAGTAACTCCACACCTTGAGAATTATATACAATAATGAATGAGAATCTTCTTCAATGGGAAAACCTTATTTTAGTATATAACGAATGAACAATATGAGGTTCCCTCTAAAACTAGGTATCCTTTGTATATTTAGGAGACAATTGAAGGGTACAATTACAATTAAAGGGTCTAGCCAACCAATAAGGAAATCACTAATACAAAAATATAAATGTAATAACTCAATATCTATGGTTAACACAACCAATCATCCCTAATCATCCATGTGCAACTCTACAATCTCCCTATTCATCCTCTAGATCATAGGGTTCTAAGTGAGAGTGTTTCCATGTGCAAAAATACCAATATGACTCATTTGAAGGAGCCAAACCCAAGGATTGTATGCTCGGAAACCAAGTTTTATTCAACAAACACCCAAATAGCATAAAAATAGAAAGAGAAGTAACTCCACACCTTGAGAATTATATACAATAATGAATGAGAATCCTCTTCAATGGGGAAAACTTATTTTAGTATATAACAAATGAACAATATGAGGTTCCCTCTAAAACTAGGTATCCTTGGTATATTTAGGAGACAATTGAAGGGTACAATTACAATTAAAAGGTCTAGGCAACCAATAAGGAAATTGCTAATACACAAATATAAATGTAATAACTCAATATCTATGGTTAACACAACCAATCATCCCTAATCATCCATGTGCAACTCTACAATCTCCCTATTCATTCTCTAGATCATAGGGTTCTAAGTGAGAATGTTTTTCATGGAGATTGCTCCAACTAAAATGAGGATGACCACGTTCTCCCATAATTTAATATACCAACTTGAGTTCTAAATTTTCCCACAGTGCTACCTCTTCATGCTCATTCCCCAAAAAACTAAAGTGATGATTAGGTGAAGGACACCAAATAAGGGGAAAATGAAACCTCAACCCCAACCATTATGTCCCATACCTCAAAGAATCCATATATAATTTACACCTATTTAGGTATACATTAAAATTGGAGTATGAAAGGGGTCTCCTTTTCCTCAAATTAGTATATAGGGCATCCCACCTTTGTTGGCAACTCAATAGAGAATTCAACCTTGATTGATCTATTCTTCTTTCACATTCATTGAGTGTAGCCCTATGAGTATGGTGTATGTGGGAAAAAACATGAAGCTTTTTATTAATATTCCATTATTACCATAGAAGGAACATGATATTCACCCTTCACCCATAAATTGGTTAATCTCTCTACATCTTTCAAATTTTCACATGCTTTATTCCTCTAGACTTAGTGTGATAAGAAGGAAGTGAAAACTCTTAATTGAATTCTTTTTACAAAGGGTTTAGGGTTCCATTTTATTTTCTCACGAATCAAATACTCATGTTGATACAATTCACATAACAAATTCTTATCCTCTTCATCGTAGATGAAGTACAATTTGCATAATTTGATTAGATGTGAAAAAATTACAAGACTTGCCTGTAACCAAGGAATGAATTTAGAAAGATATCCACTACTCCTTTAAGAAAACAATGTATACAGGGAAAGGTGATCTATAGGCAAGGGATTCTCGAGCCAAATGACAAATCTTTTGTTTGTCCAATTTTTATTGATGAATATCTCTTAAGGATTCTTGAAGACTTTTCCATTCTCTCCATAGATATTCCCATCTTTCCCTTGTTTGGAATAGAATTTATCCCAATACTTCTCAAAGTGTATGCATATCTTTATGGTGTTATTGTAATGATATCACACCCCGACCTAATAACTCAACAATATTCTACCAGTATCAAATATGACCCTAAACTAAATAATTTCAAATGACTCTATTGGTAATATTTGAAGTATAACATTTTACAAATAACCTACATTTCATCTACTACTTCTTTCTCTATCACATCCTCATATAAATTTTCCTCTAGGGTATCTCCATTTGTTATTGGAACCTCCTCAATTCAAGCTTCCATTGAAAATTTTGCAACATTTACTAAAATATTAGGCATAGTCTCACCTTGTACCTATACTACAATTTTTTTTTATCTTTGCCACATTCTCATGCGCAATTTGTTCTTGAATCCTTTCCATGGATTGTATGGGAGTTGTGCCTTCAACATGCTTCATAGTAGGACTTTCTCCATCAATTTTTGTAGCAATACCAATAGTAGTGGGTTCAATAGCAATTTCAATTTCAATATTTTTTATATCAACCTAAAATTCAAAAGGTCTTGTAGCAATGTCAAGATTAGATGGTTTTATAACACCTTCAACTTTGGTAGATTCTATAGAAATTTCAACTTCAATGGAATTCGTAGCAATATAAATTCCAATTGGATCTAGCAACATTAACACCACCTTCATGTGAAATAGAAGGTGCATGTTCTATCACTATTGTACTACATACTCTTTATTCTACCGGAAATTGTTCATGTAGCTCAAATCAAAGTATCCATGTTTAGTTTGGGCATCAAATATTCTTTTTATTTATGGGAAGCAACTAATTTCCAAGATAACCCTTTATTTATTCTTCTCATTTTTTTATTAATCCTCAATAACTTAGAATAAGAAGGCTCATTTTCCTTGAAATTCTTCATGTGAAAGTGCTTACCAAAAATTTCTAAATTTCCTCTTTTTCTTATAATGTCAAGTTTATGTAGTGGTGACCTCTATCATAATCGCTTATGTAACAATTATTAGTCTAGGTCTTCTCTTCTTCTCACTCGATTAAGCTTTTGTAGCAACGACTTATACAACAATGCTTTATTTGTTTCTTCTTCATTTGAAGCCTTTGTAAATGAAATAACAATTACTTTTCATCAAATTATCTAAGTTGTAACAAAATCCTATTTATAATCATACTTTTGAAAATAGGAATTTGTAGCCACTAAAAATAAGATCCATAGAATGTAGAAAACACTTCAAAAAATAGGGTTTTATAGCCACTAAAAACAATGATTTATAGCATGCTAAAAACACTTTGAAAAATAAGGTTCCATAGCCACTAAAACTAGGGAATCGTAGTATGTTGTAGAAGGAAAAATGCATTGTTAGGCTAGGGATAAAATTCACACTTTAAAGCTAGATTGAAAAATTGACTTATACTTTGTAAAATGCAATCACGCTCGCATAAATGAAATAATACTTGAAAAAATTAAATAAAAGCTACCTTTCATCAAATTATCTAAGTTGTAATAGAATCCTAGTTAGGATCCTATTTCAAAAAACATGGTTTTATGGCCACTAAAAATATGGATCAATAGCATGTTGAAAATACTTTGAAAAAAGAGGTTATGCAACCACTAACAATAGGGATATGTAGCATGATATAGATTAGAATTTTCCTACAATCACAACTTATTCAAATAGTAGGGTTAGAAAAAACTAAAATTTGAAATTTATTTCCTTGGGATTTTTTTTATTATCTTTTTTTTTCTCATAAAGTTATGACCTTGAACCCATGATTACATTTGATTTTAATTTCCTAACCCTAACCCTACAAAAACCTAAAACTTATAAATTCTAACTCTATAATATATTTAATTCTTCTCACATCTAACCCTTATAATCCATAATCCCTAACCCCTATAAAATGAACCCCCAACCCCTCCAACCCTTACAAAACCTATAATACCCAATCCATATAATTCTTAAAACCTAAGACCCTTAACCCCTTAGCCTTATAACACATAAATCCCTAACTCATGCAACCCATAATCCTTAAGCCCCACCCAATGAAATCCTTATAACATCTAACTCTTATAATTATAAAATCAGCCCCTAACCCTTATATCCTTTAACCCATTTAACTATATAACACCTTGCCACTATAACCCATATTATATTGGCATTTCCAATTCTCAAATGTTATTTTTCTTCATTGTATATCTTATGATGTTCATTATGAATATCATCATTTAAGGGATGACCACATTTACTTTAGCATGCCCTTTTATTCCCCATGCTCATTCAATCTTAAGCCTTAATATTGATATTCTACCTAACAAAGCAAACCAACCATAAAATTAACATGATAAAATCTTCTCAAAAAAAAAAAAAAAAATTGAAAAAAAAAGGTAATGATGCAATTATGTTTGGCAATGCATTCTCTAACCTCCACACCTCCCAAGGATAGTAAAATCACAGGGTGGTCATAATCTAATTTTACTTATCCAAAGAGTATACTAGTCTTAGTACTAATATCCTTCCCAACAAAACAAACCAACTATAAAATTAACACAACAAAACCTTAGTTTAAAAACAAAAACTAAAATGAAAATAAAGTTGAGATAATTATGATGCAATGTTATTTGACAATGCATTATGTAACCTGCATGTTTCCCCATAATTCATTTTATAACATCCATGCCTCCCATGGTGCCTTTTATAACATATGTGCCTCCCCATGGTAATAAAATCACATGGTAATCAAAATTTGATCCAACCCTCCTCGTTCTGCATTATCTAACAATGATTCCTCCCCAAGATAATAAAATCACATGGTAATAATAATCTGATACGAACCTTCCCAAAGTGAATTCTCTATAATCTATGCCTCCCCATAGTTCATTCTCTAATATCCACGCCTCCTCCTGATAATAAAATCACGTGGTAATTATAATATGATTTGACCCTCTCTACAATGCATTATCTAACATCCATGCCTCCCCATAGTGCATTCTCTAACATCCATGCTTCCCCATGATAATAAAATACATTGTAATCATAATATGTCTAACCCTCCCCATAATGTATTCTCTAACATTTGTGCTTCACAGTACATTCTCTAACCTCCACACTCGTCTACATCTAGTTGCTTGAATATTTCAAAGCATGCAAGAATTATAATATAAGTAAACATGACAAATATAATATATAATGTATAATATATATGTAAATATAATACATATATAATGTGTGTATAGAGAGAGACATTCTTACCATAGCACCCAAAACTCACGTGAGACTTATTCATATAGCATGAGTGATTGTCCACCCATTTCTTAGAGAAGAGACAAAACCACTAGTGAGAACCCCACTTGCTACGAGGGTGAACCCAAAATTGGAGAAGAGATAGAAGTAATTGGAGATGAGATAAGAAGCAATAGTCCTTGACCACAAGGGGTCACAATCTCATAATATTAGTTCAGTATGTAACATTCCCCAACTTAACCGAGGAACATTACTAACATACACATAAGAATAAAAATTGTATGCTAACTAATCATGTAGCTTACCATCTACAAGAATACGCACAGATTTGACCATTCTGCTATCATTGATTTAAATGCAGCTACAACATGTTGAAATGAACATGAATGTAGCTAATTAAATTTATACAACAACACATAAAACCATTCTCAAACACAGAGTTGATACACAACAATAAAACTCACAATACAACACATAAAATAGACAAACACTTATCTTCTTAAATCAGTTGTGCAACCAACTGCTTGGGATGGACGTTCCCTTTGATATAGCGTCAATTGCCACCACTAAAGCATTGATAATTTTATTGGTCTGATCTCTATGCTACTTGTAGACACATTTTCCCCATACCTCCTTTAGATCATCTAAAAACCATTTTTTTGGAACTTATACACTCCCTAACAGTTATATAGCATTTGTATATGTGGGTTCTCAAAGGAAAGTCATGTACATGTCATTAAATGCTAAAAAAAAAATATTTTCGCATAATTTTGAGTTGAGTTACGGGTTTGGTTAGTTCCCTAACTCCTTTTTCGTGTACTCAATCATCTCTAACTATCTTGATATTCTTTAAATAGAGCATGAATCCAAGGAGAAAGGGAATGAATGAATGCATAAGTAATCAAACTAATATTTGTTGAACCCCACCATGTCTGCAAGCCCTTGAATCTCCCTTGCTATTCTGGTCCTTAGACCTAGAAACCCGTGTTTCCAGCCATTCTTGTACACTCCCTTATCTGATCAAGAGATATCCTTTGTTCTCTTTGGATCTATCGGTGTATCAGATTCAGAGGTCTACCATGTTTGTAGTAGCTTGGGTGGAGGGACCCATGGTCTTTTCGACAGAGTAGTGTCGCGATAGAGTAGGTAAAAGCTTCACCTTCAGACCGTTGATTTTAATATAAATATGGTCATTCCTTTGATATATAGTGTTCTTGATATGTAATTCATTGTTTTCATGAATTCTCATTTGTTTATAACACTGATTGTAGTAAATCTTGTTATACTTGATCAAAATTATTAATTATTTATCAATATAACTATTTTTTCTTGTAGTCATGTGTGCACAATTTTTGCAGGTTTTGGAAGAAATAATTGAAGAGGAGAGAAACATTTAGAGCTTTGGATCTACTTCAAATGTAGAACCTCGGGTAAGTTTGTCCTTCCATCTTTCACGAAAGTTAGTTATTTTGATCATATTAGTTATAGATTGCTTGTTGTTTGGTTTTCCGTGGAATTTTCTTATCTTTATACGTCTATTGATTTGTTTCTGTTTTCCCACAGCCATAGGGGAATTTCCCCGCAAAGAGAATTGACGACCATACTAGGGATTTTATCTCCTTTGTGGGTCACTATAGGGTTCTTACATAGCTTTTATTTGGTTTTCTTTATTTCTTCTTGATTGTACTGTTGAGTTCAATCTTTTAGAAACATACGCCTTTATTTTATTCCTTGAGTCCAATCTTTTCTTGATTTTTCTTGAAATTATGGGCACTATACGCGTTGTTCTTCAATAATAGATGCATACATATGCAAGTTGTAAGAGGGAAGGACACGTACATACACTCCTTGCCTCGGTGACAAGTGCGTACATGTCATGTAAAGAGATTGTTATCACATAAACTTGTCAAGGTCTTGTGAGCTATGGCTTCTACCTAGGTCTGTAATTTTTGCCTGTTTTTTCTCCTTTTGCAGACCCGATCATAGGTTTTTTTTTCACTTGTAGTTTTTTTGTTGTTTGCCTCTATCCATTTGATCAACTTGATTTTCCCTGTCAGCTTGCCCGAGAAGTATCGACACCAAGCCTTTTTGTTTTCCCTAAGACAGTCTTCTCACTCTCTCTTTTCGCCTCTATTGTTGATCCTTTTGTTTTCTCGAGCCCTTAGCCAGTTATTCAAGTGACCAACACAGGTCGCAATCGTCAGCACCAAGTGCAACACTTGAAGCTTTTAATATGGATTCAAAGAAAGCAAGTAAGATCACCCTTCAACGACAAAGATCCTTCAAGTAGATCAGATCAATGACCATCGAGTGATCGTGATCACAGAGTTACACGAGGAATAACGTCAGGCAGAGTCACGATTTCGCGAGTCAGAAAGGTCAAAGGGCAGAGTTACAAGGATTCGTGAAATAGATCTGGGATGTTCAAACTAGTGGAGCACGTGGCACCTGATCGACGATTTCACAGTTTCGCGAATCGAGGAATTATGAAGCTTAGCATGTGGGAATCCTCGATAGCTGAAGTCCCGAAACACTTTTGGAGATAAGCGTCAAGTCGCGACCCGTGGTCATGTGAAAAAAGGGTTTATGAGAAGCAACTGGTCCCAATCGCGTATAGAGGACTAATTCAGAGTCCTAGAAAAGCATCGCAGCTGTTGATTGCGGAGCAGATCTGACCGTCAGTTAGATAAGAGATTTCACAGTTTTGGGGATAGAGAAATCCGAAGGTGAGCCATATGAAATCCCACAAAACGTGAAATGTCGGGATGTCTTGTGAGATTAACGTAGGGTCGTGGCCCTGGGTTACATTGAGAGAGGGGCTAGAGGTGAGGAAGCTAGCTTCCGAGTCTTGGAGAGCAGGCACGTGGTCGTCCCCTATGCATTTAGTCTTGGCCACTCTCCATGAAAGAAAGTAGTTAATGAAAGTTGGGTTGGGTGGTTGAAACCTCAGCTCAATACATAAATGGAATGCATGGAGGGTTTGGAGTAGTCAGCCCGTGGTACCCCTATGGATAGGTTCCCTGTGAGAGCCATGTCGATCTGAGCCAGTGTCTGACAAAAGACTGAGTGGACCGTCTGCAAAGAGATCCTGCACACGTAAAGCCTTGAATGTAATCGCTCAACGACTCTCCTGATGTCAATGATGGATTGCTCTGAGTATATAGGGGTCATTTTGATATTTTGTAATGGTCAATGGTAGAGCAAGGCTCCTGAATGGTAAAGTTTTAATGAACTCTCTGGTTATCTGGTTATGTATATGTATTTACGACTTCTTGTTTAATAACAATCAGCTTTATTACTCACTCTTGTTTCCCTCCGATGCTGAAATAATTCATGATTGACTGATTCACTTGAATTATTGTGTCTGCATTATAATGAAAGTTTGATTATAGTGTTGTCATAGTTCCTTTCAGTTTCTTTGACATTTAAATTCTAGAATCTCTTGTGTTTAAATTGTTCCTCCTTGGGTTGCCAAAAGACTTGATGTCCTCAGCAGATCTCTACATTTTCTCACTGAAGTCTTCCTCCTACTCACCCTTACTACAACTTACTGTCTGAAGTTAAACTAAGACCTCACCTGCTTGTGCTTTCCAACCCATTTTTATGAGTTAGAACAATACCATCCTGAGTCTGCGTCCATTAGACCGCCTTTAAATATATTCATTGTGACATACAAACTGATCGGTATCAGGCTTACCTCTATTGCAATCCAGAGGTGACTTCTGGTGATAACATTTCTGGTGTCGTTGCCGAGGATTGAAATTGAACATTTTCCCTAGTATTGAACGACAAAGCTTACTGATTATGAAGGTGCATCAAAACTCAATACATCAAAGATTTCAATTGTGCACCTGGCGACTCCATTGTTATGACTCCATTGTTTTAGTTGTGGCTTCCAGAGGCAGACACACGAGGTCTACTCCAAAGCTGCCTTTAGCAACACCTGAAGCTAACCCAGAGAAAATTATCAGAAGACGTCAGACCTTTCAGGAAGGTACCTCTGCTGCTCAACCAGGTATTTCTGATGATTTTCACTATTCTCCTATTGAAGCTCCAGTAGTTGTTTCTCATTTTCCTATCACACCATCTATTGGAGATTCTAGAAGTTTAAATTTTGGGAGTGTTCCTATTGATTTTTCTCCTCCTGGTTTCGGATTGGAAGGAGGAAGCTTTTTTACTCCTATTTCCCCTGAAGTTATACCTTGGTCTAGACCCCAGACCTTGGAAGATTTTCTCTCTCCAGGTTTTATCACTCCTCATCCTGTTAGAGTTGTTGATTTTACAGAAATGGAAACCTCTGTTCCCTCAAGCCCTATAACCTTTTTCCCAAACACTCAGTTGTTTCCTTCTCTCATAAATCCAGTTCATGTCTCCCCTGTTCATACTCCATCTCCTCCTATTTATCCTCGAGTTCACGTCCAAATGGCGGGTGCTAATCCTCCTAGGAACAAGATGGTTGAGATATTGGTTGCTAGATACGCCCCTCTAGTCTTACCCTAGCCTATGAACGCTCTCCCAGCCATAGACTATCTTAAGTATATGCCCCAGTTCACAGGGGAGGGAGACATGACTGCAGAAGAGAACCTTTCATCCTTTTATAGATTTGTAGAGATTCAGACCATCGAAAATGAAGATGTGTGGATGATAGTTTTTGTACAGAGCCTTGATGGTGATGCCATGGATTGGTTTAAGGACTTTCCTACTGGATCTGTTGATGGGATTGTTGCGATGGATGATGCATTGTTAAGAAATTAGGGAAATAAAAAAGATCTGCTTTATTATATCATAGAATTTGGAGCACTTAAGAGAGAGGAGGGGGAATCTATTTCAGACTTTTTGAAGAGGTTTAATAAAATGTATAAGAAGATTCCAACCAAATTTAAGCCTGCATAAATCTCTACCAAAATGACTTATGCTAATGCTTTTAGCCTTGACTTTTGCCTACTGTTGAGAGAAAGAAGAGCTACCTCTTTGGCTCACATGCAAGATGTAGCCCTTGAAGTAGAATCCAATATATTGGCAGCAGACAAACTTAGAGGTACAACTGATAGAGACAAGGGTAGGTCTAAAATCCTGACTTCTAGTTCCTCTGTTGCCCCCCCCCCCAAACATATGAAATGACCAAACTACTAAAATTACTTTATGCTAGAGTGGAAAGGATCGAATTAGAAGGAAAACAAAACTACAGAAATCCCCAAAATGTTGATAGAAGAGGTAACTATAGGAGGCCTAACCATACTCCTTAGATTATCCAAATAGACCAAAGGAATAAAGATAAGGATGATCAGAAAATCTAGACCCCTCTCCAAAATAATATTATTGTTGATGAAGAAGAAGAGGATGAAGACCTTGATCCCGAAATCCATTATCTTTGGGACACCTCCTCTTTTCCTCACTTAACCCAGTCTGCATACGAGGAGTCTCTCATGGACAATTAGTTGAATGAATTGAGCAAAGGGGACAAGGCCGATGACGACCCAAGCAGATATAACCTCAGGTCCAAGAAAAAGGAAGGAAAGCCTGATTTTCCTGAGCATCCTACTAGGGCAGAGGAGCCTGCTAAATATGTAGTAGATAGAAGTAAAGGTAAGAAAGTTCGAACCCCCTATCAAGTGGCCATAACTCCTTTCCCATAAGTGAGAGAAATCCTAAAGACTACATCTCCTTTGAATTTTGAGCATGAGGTTCAGAATATTAGGATCCTTGTACCCCTTTCGGAGCTGGTCAAGCATAAATATTTCAAAAGGAGCCTCTCTAAGCTGCTGATGCTTGAACCCACAGTTCATCCCACAGACTCAATCAATTTGCAGGATGAAAAGCCATCAATTGTCTTAGGTCCTCTGATAGAAGACAGAGATGACTCGTCCCTATTAGAATATAATGGATGTGCTCATTTTACCATTGACAATATCACTATTGTCACCCAACCATAGGTCGAAGCCACCCTCCAAGCACCTTAACCTTGACAGAGAATCACTCCTGAATCAAACCCTAGGCTAGATAGCCAAACAAAGAGTAGCGCACCTCTCCCCAAGGATAGAGCACCAACAAGAGTTGATCAGATATCCCAAACCCTAACCAAGAGATAGTCCAAGCCAAAACGTGATCTGCTAGCTGCAGCAGTTGCAACGACAACTCTCCTCCAAATCTGTGCACAAAATTGGGCACTGTAGTGCACACAAGTGTTTCTCTGCAATTCTGAGAATGCATGCCAGAATGAAGACCAACCTCCTATGTTTATACTGATTCTGGCTAAATGCCTGGGCCGACTTCTCATTCTGGGTATCTGTCTATTCAATATATATTATTTCTTCTGGCCGACTTCTTCTCTTGGAAGCTAATAACCTAATACAAATTATCCTCTTGAGCTGACATGTCTTCTAGGTTTAGTAGCCAACTCATTAGGGTTTCTTCTTGCTTCCTAGAGTATTCTATTCTCGTCAGGTTTACACGTGGAGGTAAATACCTCCCATAGCTACCATAATATCAACACTCCCTCCTAGCTAGGGAGGTATTATAGGTAATGGTCTTGAGCACAAAACATACCATTCACCCGGTAGCATTAACATAGTTGTATAGAATATCTCATGACTGAATCATGAGCACCATCATCACTATCAATGTCATCAACTGCATCATCTCTCGAAACCATACTCTGTCTGAGTAATCAAACATGATGTTGGAAAAGTTTCTCACTCCACAGAGTGACACAAGAGCCATTCTTCTACTCTGAACATATGTCCTCGAACAATAAATGTCCTGAACCATTTTCGGTCTCTATCAGTTGATCATCCATCTAGTTGATAATCATTTCCAATAATATTGATAGTCTTCAAGGCAATCAGAAAAATATCATTCAATAGAACACAAATGTGTCTATCCATAGTAGTACACAACTACAATCCAATGGTACACTACCACACCAAGTAACACACATGTACTTAATCATTGACGTATAGTCACAAACAGTGGAACACATCCACCACAGTAGTATACATCTATTGTTTAGAGACATACAGTCTTCATAACAATCATATGATATCAACCTACATAGAAACAATGTTATGATATAAACTGAATCATTTGGGCCATTCTTCCACTGACATATGTGAGATCTGGAAGAGCATCTGCCCTCATAAATTCAAACATCAATGATGAGCTATCTGGACTATTCTTCTCAAGAAAGGAAGAATGATTGTCCTGATTTCTGAGCCTGGACCATTCCCCACCCTAGGCCATTCCTTTGGCACTAAACAAAGTGTAACCTGGAGAGAATGAGTCTACCCTAAGGAATGTCTATCCCTTATTGTTGAACCTGGACCATTCCCCACTCTGGGTCATTCCTCTGGCACTAAACAAAGTGCAACCTGGAGGGAATGAATCTACCCTAAGGAATGATTGTCCTGCACCAACCTCCAAAATGGACCATTCCCCACGTTAACCACAATGGAAAATCGTTGTCCAACGAGGTGGGCCAGTCTTCTTGAGTAACCTTTAAGAAAAGAGACTGCCCTAGACCATTCCCCATGTTAACCACAATGGGAAATCGTTGTCTATGGTACATCAACAATCCATTGAACCATTTTCATTACGAAAATGACCGTTCGATCTGGACCATTTTCTGAACTGGAAAATTCATGTCTGTCAGAAATCTCAAATCACTTTCCGAACTGGGAAGGAACTGCTCATCTTGGACCATTTTTTGAACTGAAAGGTGACTATCCATCAATCAATAACACATCAGTGCTCCCTCCCAACATGGGAGTCATCTCTTCCTTTTTCAATAAGGAAGTCGTCTCCACAAGCTCTAACTTGAGTACGCAAACTCTTTCATCTTGGACATAAGCTTTACCAAAATGTTTGCTTATCTTATCAGCTGTGGAGATATGTATTGGAGAACCACTTTCCCCTTTCTGGACTTCATCTTGGATAATGTAATGCTTGATTTCAAATGTACTTCATTCTGGAACACTGGTTTTCTCTGAAGGATTCTTGTAGCTTTGATCAATAAGGTATATTATTGTTGGATTCCTCTTGGTTCCTGCTGGCTCACAACATCGTGGCAAGGGTCAAACTGGAACATATCCATGTGGCACTTCTTCTGTCATCATGAGATTTTTATCATGGATTGGCAATCCATAATCCTGATTTTCTGAGTAATCATTCTGAGAAAATCTTCACTACACTTCTGATGTGCATTGGAGGTTCTCCATCAAGTTATCTGCATATAAGGGTCTCTTTCTCAAAGTCTTGAGGTTTCTCTTCATACATTCTTTGTTCAATTGTTCTGGAGAACCGTCTTTGCGTTCATCTGATGTAGAATTCCAACCCATGGATATTGTGGATGATATAATGACTTATGTAG
The DNA here is from genome assembly GCA_009831015.1 of Picea engelmannii. Lineage (NCBI taxonomy): Eukaryota > Viridiplantae > Streptophyta > Pinopsida > Pinales > Pinaceae > Picea > Picea engelmannii. The sequence continues at coordinate 1,327 of ML816752.1, read as the reverse complement.
AGGTATGTCTGGTTTACTAGAATAAGTAATCATCATAGTCTTCTCCCTCCATCTGGGAGAACCTCTAGTTCTGGATCTTGCAATGCTTGCATATATACACTATTCTTCATCACAACTTTCAGTTCCTCTGCTTAATTGCTTTTAGTGAATTCATATCAAGCTGGTAATATTGTGATATAATGACTGGTTGTTCTGGCTTCTCTTTCTTTCTTGGAATCTTCACGTTCTTCCTAATGTTTTTCTTTAGCTCTTGGGTCCATGGAGTTTCCATGCCCTAAGGATTCCACGTCTTCCTTTTATTATAGGATCACGGATGTGGATGGACAACCAGGGATACTTTAAGGCTTCTCTTTGAAGAATACTTCTTCTAAGATTGAACTGAACACGTACTTCCTTTCATGGCTTCTACCATGGATATATACTTCATCTTCTTCAATGGATCATAGGATTAGCTCCCTCCTAATCCTTACTTCATGTATGAGTGCATGTTTTTCTTTTGGAAATATATAATCGGATCCCTCCGTCTAACAGATTCCATGCTTTTGTATGCATCCTTATTGTCTTCTACAAAGCGTCATAAGTCTTTCTTCAATTTCCTCTTGATTGTTGACTTCTTTTTGTCTTTGCTTATTCTAATTTTCTTTAGGATTGATTTTGATTTCGGCTTATCTTGTAATAGCTTCCACATGATTTGTTTGATGTATTTCATCCTTTCATGTGTATTAACTGACTTGTATAATGATAGCAATTCTTATCTTTGTTGTTCTTCCATAGGTATAGTTCTTCTTGGAACATATTATCTTCTAAGAGATAGATATACAAGATATGTACAAAGACTTATGCAAACAAGATATGTACAAGAAATATCGTTACCTTTTCTTAGAAGAATAAATCTGTCTCATCCTGCTTGGTCTTCGTAGTAGGTTCCTTTTCTTCGGCAATTGATGCTTTGTGTGTCCCCTTCCTTTTCTTTAGCTCGGGACAATGATTCTTGTAGTGACCATACTTTCGAAAGTTGAAGCATTGTATTTTTGAAATGTCTTTCTCTTGATTTGGCTTCCTCCTTGAACCAAACTTCCTTTTGTTCCTGAAATTCTTGAATCTTGTTGTGAAGGCTTGATCATTGTCCTTCTTTTGGGGTTTCTCTTTTGCACTGATCCTGGATTCTGCTTGAGCAAAACAAGTCCAGATTTCTTCAAATGTAGGATACTCCTTCCTTGTGTTCATGCTTGCGGCAAATGCATCCCATGTCTTGGGAATACCATTGAGTACTATGTTTACCAATTCCTTCTTTGAAATGATCTCTTCAATGGCTTGTAGTTGATCT
>ML816751.1:114878-140245 GCA_009831015.1 Picea engelmannii | reverse complement strand
GGATAAGGGGCATTAACTAGGAGTAGGTAAGGAAGTAAATGGGGGGAGAGGGCGGTGAAGGAGGCATATGAGCGGAGGAGGTTAGGAAGGAGGGGATCATTCGACGAGAGATTGGGATTGATTTTGGGGGGCTCTCTTGGATTGGCAGGGAGGAGAGTGGAGTTCTGTAGTCAGGAAGGTTCAGTACAGGCACCGGTTTGTTGGAGGTTTTGGGCACGGGGGCCAGGATATCCATATGATATCCTGGAGCTAGGAAGTTGTCCTAGTTCGCAGGGTGGAACAAGGTTTTGGGCAGTGTTTACATAGTTCAGCAGCGGTCAACAAGGCAAGCGGACAAACGAAGGGTTAGCATCAGACCCAAGTATTTAAAATTATGCATTTGTTTTTAACCTGTTATAAAATTTTATTATTCGTTGTTAAATTTACATGCGTATGTGTTAAAATAGAAAGGAATTATTGAATTGTCATAAATCTAGTAGAAGTTACTCTCTTGTTGTAGAATTACTGGATGTTAAATTAATACGGCCACTACAAGGACCAAGTAAATGAATACTCTAGGTGGGAGAATGAAATGGAATTATGGTGTGGCGAAGTTTCATACATTTCCCCAGGACATGATTCTTGGTATGGGAAGCTAACTTAACTCCTACACCATGGGAATTGCCCAGAAAATCTCAACCCTAGGGAAATGAGAGCTCTCAGGTTAAAGTCAACACAATATCGCCTCATAAATTTGGTACTCTTTCAAATTAATTATGATGGAGTACTGTTAAGATGTCTCGAACGTGAAGACGCAGACAAAGTTTTGAAGAAGCTCCATGATGGCCCTACCGATGGACACTTCACAGGAAACACCACCGCTCATAAGATACTGAAAGATGGCTATTATTGTCCCACCTTGTTCAAAGACACTCACATCTACACTAGAAACTGCAAAACTTGTCAAATAAGTGCCGGGAGAGAGAAGAGAGCAGCAGTCCCACTCTAACCAATGACTGTCTCTATGCCTTTTGAGCAATGGGGGTTGGATATCATAGGAGAAATTACACCCAGTTCTTCGAAACAACACAAGTATATACTTATTGCTACCGATTATTTCACGAAGTGGGTAGAGGCCATCCCTTTGACTCATGTAAATGAGAAGGTGGTGATCCAATTCATAGAACAACAACTGATCACAAGGTTTGGTGTCCCTTCTGCCCTAGGTTTTTACAATGCAACTTATTTTTCTTCCACTCTATTGACAAAGTTTTCTCTAGAAAAAGGAATCATAATTAGGTACTTTGCAAATTATAATCCATAGGGAAACGGGGTGGCAGAATCAACCAATAAGAACCTAGTGAGAATATTAAAAAAGACGGTTGCAGATAACCAAAGGAATTGGAATAATCTACTCCATAGCACTCTATGGGCTGATAGGTTCATACCCAATGAAGCTATAAGAAATTCCCCGTACTTTCTGGTTTATGGGCAGGAAACCATTCTCCCAAATGGGCTTTATCTTCCATCTCTTCAACTAGCCCAGGATTCCAGTGGGGAACCTTCATCAGTCATACAAAAAATAATTGATACTCTACTCATGCTAGAAGAAGAGAGAGAAAAGGATAATTTAAAATTTATATCTCACCAACAGATAGTGAAAATATGGTTTGATAAGCATTAGGCTAAAGAAAAAAATTTTGAAGTAGGAGAATTAGTCCTAAAATGGGACAGAGAAAATGAGCCAAAAGGGAAGCATTCTAAGTTTCAGAATCTGTGGCTTGGCCCTTTCCAGGTGGCTGAGATGATTGGGGCAGGAACTTATCGGTTACAAAATCTGAGGGGGGAACTTGATGCCCTCCCAGTAAATGGCCAAGTCCTCAAACAATATTTCCAATAATAATAATAAATAATAATAATAATAATAAATGAAATTTTTGTTTTTGTTTTGTATGAGTGTTTTCATGTTTGCGAAATACATTTTTGTTGTTTTCTTTTTCTTTCTGGATTTCTATGATTTTTAAATATTGTGTTCCACGAGACAATGGTTGACCTTGAATCATGCGACATAGCAAACTCTATTCCTAACTCATCGCTCACTTACAACGCACGAAGCATTGAGAGACTTGCAGTTTCTTTGAGGAGCCCTCCATCTAACCTATGCAAATGAACAACTTCGGAGAAATGTCAGAAGTGTCTTCTTAGTGGTTTGGTAAGACCTCAAGGGAAAGAATGAAAGTCGGAAAGGACTACATGAACCCCGAAGACAAAGCTAGCAAAGGATCCACCTTAACCATCTCACTTTGAAAAATAAACAAACATCATCCTCTCCCACTCTCTCATGGCATCATGTCGAAATAAAATTGATATTATCAAAAGAGTGAACAATAGGAGAGGGTATGCAGATATTTCCACCGGGGATATGGATGCTTTGTGGCAGTGGAGCAAGGTCTGTGATGTTGGGGTGACTCCGTCGGGGCTATGGACGCTCATTGGCAGTGGAGAAACACCGTAGCAATTGAGTAAGGGTAAATAAAGGCTTAATGCCAGTGAATACTTTACTAGATTTTTTCAAAAAGGGCATGATTCAGGGTTACATGAAACGAAGGAGGAATAAAGGTTAAAAACCCCATAGGAAGACCCAAAAGAATCAACCGAATAATTTTGAATGCAAGGGTAAAAGAGGCTCTGATTTAAAACCATTTAAGTTCTCCACCAGATTTTTCATCAACCGAGCCTTTAAGTAGGAACAAAGATTCTTCTTTCTCCCAGTAAGTCACCATTTGTTGAGCACTCAACACGCCCTAAAAAATCCTATGCCAAATTTTACTTTTTGGGTACCACCTGATTTTGCACTATCTAATTCAACCTTAGTATGAAGAATTTTGCATTTGATTATCATTTTGTTTCCATTTAAGTCTCTCAAATTTTGCTCGAGCACGCGAAAACCATTAAATTAAAAGACTAATATATAAATTAAAGAATTGACAATCAAAACTTTCCCCGACGTGCTGAAGGAATTCGACATCGAAAAGGATTAAGCGTAAAATAAAACGCTAGAGAGAATCAAAGTTGTCGAGTCCCAATATTCGTTGGTGTCAGAAGACGTGAGATTTATTTTGCGACAAGAATCACCCAAAATATCTTCGATGACCGATCCCTTCGACATCGACGAATGACTAAAAGAGTAAGTGCTCACGAAGAATGAAATGATATCACTGATCGTCGACTTCCGAAATGTTTTCGGCATCGGGGGTTTTTGAGTATGATAACCCATAAAGGAACTACACGATGGAACTATCTCTGAGAGACGATCCCCGATAACTTCCATCATCGAAGTTTTAGAAGGATAGCCCGTGAAGAACGTGATAAGTCAACCCTCGATCTCCGACCCTGATACCTTTCGGCCTCGACAATCCCAGGTTTATTTTAATGCACTTCTTTTGTTGAAAGACACGACTCCAAATGAGATATACGGTGAAACCACCTGTCCTTTGTTGCCATCTGTCGTTTCCCAAGTGATCAGACATATGATCTAGTTTTCCCTGGATTCGTTACTAGCTCATGAGACCCACGTCACACCCCGAACCAGTTTTACCATGTCATCATCATATGACGAAATTCATCGTCTTTGGAAATTTTTTCAGGAGGATACCGATGGAAACATGCATAAGGATATCGTCGATTCTCAATTTGCCCACTAAGAAAGCAACGCGATGGGACGTTTTAGCTCTAAGATACGCTAGATATGACACATTTAAAGGGTTAATTAATTCCATAATCTCGCATTAGTTGCTAATTCATGCATGAATCAAAAGGACCATTTGAACATGTCGTTACAGTGCATATCCCTCCATACCTCCGCCATCAACCCACGTAGAATTTATTTTCAGAGATTTGGAGGTAGATTGTTTTGAATTTCACCCATTACTCGTATTAACTAGTTGATACCCCTGGTAGGATCTCTCCCATTATATTATTTTGAGTCATTGTAAACAAGGTTATTCTATGCATGAAGGAGTTCAAAGCATCCAGAGGAGGGAGACGAGCAGTTCGAGGATAGCTTCCAAGGTCCAGTGAGTATTAAACAATAGTTTAGCAAGCATTACAGATATGTACCGGTCTATGGGTGTTTTATGCTTCATTTCATACATTGTTTTTCCAATGTTACTCTATACACTTTCCTAAAGGATCATTTTGGGTTGCAGTAATGATGCCTCCAAAGAAACCCACCACCAGGAAATATCCAAGAGAACCAAAGCTACAAGAACCAGAGGTGGGAGAAGGTTCCTCCCCAGTGGTTGCAAGACAATTGGAATTTGTTCTGAAGCTAGTGCTCGTCATCAAAACAACCACCAAGAAGGCTTTCAGTCAACCTCCGACCTTTGGAAACACAGAGGCAAACATTGAGACCAAGACAGTGTTCCTGCGCTGGGAAGAAATTTTCAAGAAAATCAAGCGAGAGGAATTCCCCAAATATACCCCACACATTGATCATGATACAAGAAGACTCGATGATGAAGTCCTCCCGAATGTCTGCAAGGCGTATCTGCACATGGTGGCGAGAAGGACTCTAGTATTCCCCTGCATCGAACTTCTGAAATGTCTTATTGATCACACTGACACAAAAATATGTTTGATTAACGACAACAGTGGAAGATGTGTTGGGGTTTTCCTCCCAGTTCAAGTGAAAAATTACTACAAGCTCAGAGAGCCAGACTAATGACTAAACACTGATTTTGTTGTAATATTCTATGAGAAAAATGACACCAGCAAGGTGATGGCGTCGTGGTGGAGAGAGGATAAAAAGTTCACCAATCTAACCTCCGGCTAGTAGCCGACTGCTAACCTGAGGGAGTCATACATATATCTGATGGCCCTCCTCTATTGATTACATGGGGAGAAATACTGCTCCAGGTTTTCAAACGCTTGGATGCCTGTAGCTTATATGGTAGCCATTTCCGAAATAGGTTTTAATTGGGGTGCCATCATTTCCAAACAGTGGAGCACTTGCATACGACAAGATCAAATGCCAAAAGAGGGAGAAACCCCATCCTTCTATATGGCTTCTTATCTATTGAGCGTCATTTGTGCCAGAAATGTCTTTTCCAGAATGAACATGAGCTGGCACACATCAGAGCTCCGAGTCCATGTGTATTTTGACATCTTGTGGGAGAACAGGTACAAGAAATCCTACTCTCTCATCTGCGATCAGTTTATCGCACATATTTAATTTTTTTTGTTCATGAAAGAGTTCCCAAGGCTATTAGATGCAATCAAAAATATTTTATCGAAAGTTGGCCACTGGTATTTGGATGAGCGCGATACCTACATCAGGGTTTTTGGCACCACCAGAGCACCTCATCTGCTTCCTATATATGTCCCCGATCGACTAATAGTAGGGGAAATCTGTTATCAGACCATCCTGCAAGGTTATAATGCTACTTTGGTAAAGGATAAGAAGCGAGCCTTCATACCCTATGGGTTTCATATTGGTTTCTACATGGTGAAGGATACCGCGCAGGCCAAGCAAGAAGGTTTAAGACAATTGGATTTCTGATTCCAGACTGGTCATTTTCGCAAGCACAACCCCAAGGGTCTGGTCCTGAAGCATGTGTCATAGGTGTTGGAGCCGCCTTTCTCTTAATACATGAAATGTTATGCTTAATCCAAAAAATATTGGTTTTCAAGACTTCGTCTATTTCGCATTTCTCCCCCCTAAGATCGCAGTATCCCTACGTGCGAAATGGAGAAAACCTTTCTAAGTTTAAATCACTATTACTAAAAGACTAAGCGTGGATTATCATCACTTATTACCTCATACCCTCGCTCTCGGGAGTTACGCATTGGACGTCTCTCGAGCCTCCGACTCATGAAGTCGCGAAGTGGTGTTAAAGTTACCCAAGTTAGTATCAAGGACAAGTCGCTTTAAACCCTAGTTAGTCACTATCGTGATTTTGTGACTCGACGATTGTTTCCCCAAAGGGAAGCACCTTCGTAGCCCTGATACATGAAGTCACGATTTCCTTTAATTTAAGCATGGATTGATTAAAAGGCTTAAGTCAAATCACTTCTAATCCGTTACCTCGCACCATCGCATTTTCGGGTTTTTAAGGTTCAGTGGCTAGGAGTGAAAACACCCAATGTGACGAGGGACAAAAAGGGGATTAACAACTAAGTACACCAATTTGAAAGTACTAAACCAGATTAATTAGCGCCTTAAACAAAATTTGACGCACGCGGTTTACGGATGAAATCTTGAATGATCCTACGATTTCCCATGTTACGACTCGTCAAACATTTATGGCATTTATTTGAATTGCAGTGAGGTGACAGATAGTAGGATCTAGTTTTTTATTCTAAATCTTTCTATTAAGTGATTAGACTGTTCTGTTGGCAAGGACACCAGGGGTTTAAATGACCAAGATAGAGAGTTTTTCCTTCATTATTTCAGTTTTCATTTCTATTTGCGTGCAGAGCCATTTTACCAGGATAATCGTTGTTTATGATTTTCAATTTTTGAGACAGGAGGTCCAGTTGCAGGTTTCTCTATCATGGCTCCATGAAATACGCCCAAGTCAGCCGCCAAGAGTTCATGTTAGGGTTCAAACATTGTTTCCGATACCTCACCCCAAAGTATTAATTCTGTCAAGACATGGTCATACGTTTCCAACATTCTGCAATCCGAGTCAGTAAACTGTTCAGATGATTCTAGTGACAACGAGAAGGATGACTTATCAACCAAATACAAAATCGTCACTCAAGCAGATATGCACAAAATAGCGGTGAGGCCCCAGCTTCTTCCCTATTGTGGTATGATCAAGTGGGCACTGGACCATGTGGACATCCTGACCAGGACGATTATCAACAAACAGAAGGTGATGATTGGGACTTTCAGGCCAGAACATGTGCAGGCAATGTATAAATTGTCATCCACACTGAACCTTACTCACAATGCCGAATTTCTAGAAGGTTTCAAGAAGAAGGAGTGCGAGCAGTATGCAAAAATTTTATCCGATCTGATCAAATATTAGGTCTCACAGCCCGCGAAATTCAGGGCTGACACTAACGTGATCTATTCAATCTCTTCCTTGGAGCCACAGTTCAAGTACATAGCGATGATGACCTACAGGTTGTATGGGAAGGAAGACACTACCCATTTTTTCCTCCCATGGGTGCCACTCATTAATACATTCGCTGAGGGTTTCTCCTTTGATTGGGCCAAATTGTTGTCCGACAGTCTGACCAATCGAATTACCGAATATCGAACATAGAGGGCAAGTAAGAAAGCAACTTCGTTCTTTATGTTTGCTTACATCATGGATGCCATCTGCTTCATGACACCCTTCCCACTAATGAACTGGAGCTGGGCTCCATCTAATACAGAGCCTATCCATGTCTACCACTCGAAGCTTTGGGAGGATAAAGCCAAAGAATACATCTAAAGATCTTCAACTAGGCAATGGTGCCATTGCATGTCGCCATCTTCATCCAACTACCGCCCAGGATTTCAGATAGCGTCATGACCAACTGAGTAACGTGGAAGATTGGTATATAGAGGAGAAGTTTTCATACATCAGGGTTTTTGGCACCTCTGTTCCTCCATATGCTCTACCACTTTTCTTGCCAGATAAGCTATTGTGTCACGAGATCGCTAGGCAGACTGTGCTCAGCAGAATAAGAAAAGAGCTCAAAGGAGTATCAAAAAAGGTATGGTCGTACTTCCCCATTCATATTGGTGCATATTCCTTGTTATATTTTTTCTATGTCAAAGCCAAGGCCACGGTTTTAGAGGAAATGAAGCTGGTAGATATTGAATTCAAAAAGCACGACCCTAGTAAGGTTGTGAGCAATCACCTGGCGATTTGCAGCCTGAAGAGATATGAACATGAGGATTCCCCTCATGATGAAATATTCCAGGGTGCGAGGTCCTACTCTAAAGTCCTAAGTCGGATTCAAGCCCTGCCACCCGGAGATATGGCCTATTTCCTGAAATTCCAGGAGCACCAACAGAGTTGTCTCCCCCAGATTTTACAGGGTGAAGCCCCAAAGCTTCCAGTTACATAGAAAATGGAAGCCAAAGGTGCAAAGGACTCGAGTCCTAAAAGGGAGAAGAACCAAGGGAAAACAGGGGAGGTTGGAACCTCATAGCAAGGAGCCAAAGTCCCCTACAAACAGGAAGGAAACCCCGAAAAGGGTACGCCAGGCAAGCAGGCCCAAGGTCAAGCAAAGATACCCTCGCAAGGATCGGGCAACTCACTATCGCTCATGTCAAACAAGTCGGTCACAGATGTTACCCCGAAACAACCATCCTAGGAAGTCGACAGTCCAATTGCTATTATCACACCCTTACAGTTCACAAAGGGGAATCCCGATGCAGGGTGGATTTTCAATGAAGAACTGACGCCCATTTCTGTAGAGGAGTTGCCTCCTAACGAATTTTTCTTTGATAAAAAAAAGGAAGGCCATGGTGAGGCAAGAATTATATCAAAAAGAGGGCTTAATGGCTAAAAAAATTTAAAATCATGATAGATGGGAAGGTCGTGAAAGAGGAAGAATTCACAGACGAGATAGAAGGAACACTAGGGGCTTATGCTACAGCCAATCAGTACTCAGTTGGAACTTTGAAGGCCCAGTTGAGACGAAAGAACCTCTTGATCAGTAAATTGTAAGTTAAAGTGGCTACTGTTGAAGCAAATGCCAAGGATGAGGTGAGCAAAATCCTCGAGCAAGCCTGAATAGCTGATCTGCAGGAGATTAAGAAACTTAGATCCGACCTTGAGTAGGTGTGCTAGTCGACACAAATTACCCAAACATAGGTAAGCCAGCAGGAGCAACAAATTATAGAATTACAATCAAAGTTGGATGTTGCTGAGAATTAGGTTTTAGACATTAAAATGTTCAGATCCCAAGCTGTCAAAATCTGACAGAAGGTATTAACGACTCAACAAGAATTTCTTGTAAAAGTAGGAACCATTCTAAACAACTTTCAGACGATAGATCAAGGGTTAGAAAGTATTTCTTTGAGGGAAAAAGAAGTCGGGGCAGCTCGGGTTGCTTTCCAAGATGTTGTTATAGCTACGACGAAGATAGAGATGGTCGGTAGCTCCAAATTATCCATCGAAGAACAAACTAGAGGGAATATCTTGCTGAAGGTCTTGGAGAAAAATATATCAGAAAGCAGGGGGAGAGCTAATGAAGTGATGAATTCTTGTGAGGAAACGTTCACCTTGATAAGTAAAAGTTTGATATACCTTGATAAGGAAAGCAGTGTCGTGATGCTAGGAAAAATCAATATAGCTAAACACCTGTTGGACATCCAATAAAATGTGGAGAAAGAGAAAGTGGAGATATCCCAGATAAGACAGGTTGATATGGCCCAAGTGGACAAATGGATAGTACAACCAAGTCTACAATTATGCTTTATCATCATAGAAGACCGGCAAGCAGGGAAAAGGTTGCCACAGTTGGTGAAGAGTTGTTACACCTTTGAGGCAAGCAACCAAGCAGAGCCTTCTAGGTTGATAGCCCAGTTGGTGGAGAGGTGTGTCATTTGCATCGAGCAGGCGAAGGGGCAGGTTTCTGGTGCTAAATAATGACAGATGCCAACCCATTCTATTTTTAGAGCCGAAAGGGCAGAGAAAGGAAGGCATTGCGCCCTTACGAGGGAAGACAAAGATGAGGAGATGAAATTCTCCAATTTTCCATTTGTAATTGACAGGTTTCTAGAATGATCAGAATTTTAGATGTTCATAAGTTTGCTTAAATAACAGGGAGATTTTAATAGAACAAGATTTTTGCCAATCGTAGATTGTAATAGAGAAATTTCTTTTGAGCCAAGATTAATACAAAGCGAATTGAAGACTCCATATTCCATCAAGATTGAGTTATGTGTTTTTCCTCTGTATTTCATGCTTCATGTCATTTTTTACATATATGTCTTTGATGAATGTTTTAGCTCCAATTTAGTATAACTTCTATTGTGGTAATCAGGTTCTAGGTATCTAGTTATTTATAGTTTTTCCTCTGTATCGTCTACTAACAGGTACAAGACCTATGAATTACTTAGATCTCTACATTATATGCTTTCATCAAGGTATTCCTGTCCTTTCTTCTTCTGCTATAGTGTGGGATTCCTCTGAAATTGATGCCCACATTGTCGACAACTCTATGTTTTCACACTCAATTTCAAGATTTTAAACTCAGTTACGGAAAACGACCTTCGAATTCATTAAACCCTTCGATTAGCTTCACTGAATTTTCCCTGTATAATCTAAAGTTGAGATAATCACTTTAAAACGTCAACCTTCTTTTAAAGCTCTGTTCTCCCCATGACTGTACCTTTCATAAGACAACCCAACATCAAACCCGGTCTATCGGATCAAACCAACATCGCTTTGAATATTTTTGATACCATACTTAAGACCACCACCACCTGGACAGAGCTCGAATGTTCATGGGCCACCATCGAGCAGGATATCAACATTCAAGAATATTTGGAACCTAGACAAAGACAACTCAGATATCATCCATAGCTTCATCCCCCGAAGTTGTTTCTTCCCCTTCCTTTTCTTTCACACATTTTAGATGCTTAGAATCTACATTTTATAGTGTTAAGTGTAGACTCAGGAACAACAATAGGTATCATCCTGCTGGCCATATGCCCATGACAGGTTTGAGGATGAGATCTTCACCGAAAATTCTCAAAGATGAGATGAGGTGGTGGCAAGGATGGCTGACCCTAAAGAAACCAGGTATAAGGAAATGAGTTGGGATAAGAAAGAAACAGTCTTGGAACAATCAGCTCAAGAAATCCTCAGGGCCAGCGAAGAAAGGATAGCACCCAAATCAGTCGAAGTGGTGGAAGATCCTCAAGAAGCCACCGAAACAAAAGATATTTCCCAAGTAACCCCGGTACAAGATAGGAATTTCTTTGAGGTTCAAGATGTGCAGGGGATGGGGGGACTCATGTATCAACAGGCCCAGTAGATAATGAAGCGGATGTGGGATAACCTGAACCTCATCAGATTGCCAAGGATTTCGACCGATAGCCTAGAATAAATCCCAGCGGGGCCAAGCGTCCATGATTTCATGAACCTTGATAACATCAACGGGTCATATGACCCTGAATCCACAATTCCACCAGCTCAATCACCGGTATGTGTGACAACTCAACCAGAGACAGGTCGAGTATCAGTAGAAACAAGCACGCCTAATCCTTTGAGAAAGTTTATAAATTTATATAGTGATGATGAAAGCCCAAAGGCATCTCGCGGGACCCTTGTGCATGTCTAAGAAGAAAAGGGACCTGGGAAGACTTTTTCTCCTACTCCCGAGGTCTAAAACCAGGAGATCCCATAGAAAGAAAAATAATCCGAAAGTGGCCTCGACACAAGGAGACCCGATATGTCGGAGACCTGAGAAGACAATTCAAAAGACAAGTCAGAACTGGACGAGCTAAGGGAAGGATCCCCGCTAAATGAAATCGATGATTCAACAGCCGATGAACAAGTAAGTATAGAGTCTTTTCCTGACACCTCTATTCCACTCGATACTTAGATCCCTGACAAGTGATAGGTAGAGGCTGGGCTTTCGAAGCACAACGAGAAAGTTCAAGAACCCGATCTTGAACAAGTATACACCACCGAAAATTTGGGAGACACACTCACATGGGGTGATCAGCCGATTCCCAAACCTATGGAAGAGGTAGCCGATATTTATGCGATATCCTACGATCGAAAGAGGAAGGCCATTGTCTAGAGAACCACAAAGAAAAGGAGGATCACATTGGATTTCTCCACCCTCATCACTACAAAGGAAACCTTGATAAACAAAGAAAATGACAGAACATATGAGCTCCTCGACGTGGGAATGGTGCTCTCAGATGCCACCCTAGACAAAGAAAAATGAGATGAAAAGGAGCTAGCCGCCACCCTGAATGAACTAGAACATTTGCACCACCTGGATGAATACTATTAGGGCACCACTCAGACCATGGTATACCTAAGAAGTGAATTCTAAGAAGCTTACAACAATTTCAAAACAGAGAGGCACATGTTTACTATGAAGATATATGAGCTCTAGGAAGAGACTCTCATGGCACTCGCAATGTGCAAGGATATGGAGCGATGGTATGAAAAGGTGAAGCAAGATATTGATAGAATTGAATACATTGATGTAGTGCATAGGGCAGAGACAAAGAAGAACACGACATCCAGATGTTGGGAAAAATCAGTCTTGATCATATGAAGCGATCAACCGAGTATTGGGATAAGATGTCTCAGGAACCACACCGAGAAATTAAAGAGCAGTGGGACAAATGCAAGAAACATTGGGGGGAAATTAACAAATCAATGAAGGATATCGGACTCCCCGAGTTCACCACCCCCAATGACTTCATCGACTTGTGCGACATAGTCAAATCGCATACCAAGCAAGATTCATTATGGCCCAAAGAGATAGAGAAGGTGACCAAAACATTGCCAGGACAAGTGCAATGATTTATGGAACATCCTATTAGAGTGCGGACTGTGCTACAATAGTTAAACAACGGTCTAGTGAAGTACCGAGTGCATGCGGTGGAGGTCAGAGGAATTTACGCTTATCTGATGGAACAACACATATTTCCATGGGCCCAAACTTGCGAGGAGTTGTTTATCAATTGGTCGGAGTATGAGAAAAGTCACCCTTTCACGTAATACCTTGAGTTGACTGTTAAAGAAACTGTTAGAAGAGGATGCCACATGGAAAGTTTTTTTTTGTTTAAACTACACTTTGTCGTCATTTTTAATTAATTTTACATTATAAATAAGAGCATCGACCAATTAGTTAGAGGTCAATGATTGTTGCAAGAACTCTTTCTTTCTGGTTGTTAAGAATTATTTTGAAGATGCCTTTAATTGAGAAGTCCTTATGGACCAGAGACAAGTTATTTTCATCAAATGCATGTGATTGGATGTGGAGAAGAACTATTTCCTATCTCGTTTCATGAATGATGTTGTAATGAGTAATATCTATTTAATCTATTGTCAAGTTATCTGGTGCAATATTTTGTTGTTCTTTACTTTAATGATGAAGATGAATCGGGGTGTTATTATGTGATGGATGATTAAGTAGGTGAATTATTTTTCTTGCCATTGTCTTATCGCATATGTTTTTTTCTTTCTGGTAATTAGTTTCTCAGACAGTAATTGGATGCTCACATGGTTAATGTATTAGTATTAGGCCTGTGGTATAAAATTGTCGTCTACATGCTTGAGGAGTGGGTTATCCCAAGTTCATCCTCTTCCCTAGTAGTTAGAACTTAGTCTTGTTTTGTTTCCAAGTTGGTTTATACCGACTTACATCTCATATTGGTCCCACCCAAGAGAAAATACAAAAAAGATAGTCCAAATTGAAGGAAGAACCTTCACAAGAAAACATAAATCCCATCGATAAATTGGTTGGATCGCAAGATCTGGAGAACCATTCCACTATTAAATGCTACAAAGTCTGATTGGCCCTCCGTGGTGGGTTTGGTTCCTACTGTTGAATCAAGGGATTTAGGACCCATCGACATAGTCTTTCCTTTATATTTGGGTAAAACCGTAATAAAATCCATTGAAACTTCTTCCCAATGTTAACTTGGTATAACTAATGGTTGTAGGATACCTAGCATCTTTATTGTCTCTCCCTTAATATGTTGGAAGACCACACATTCATACACAAAATTTTGAACATCAGTTTTAAGAACTTCCTAGAAAAATCCTTCTTGATCCTATGGTAAGTTTTCAAGAACCCTGAATGTCCTCCTATAAGAGAAGTGTTCAATTCCATAAGGACCTTCTATTTTAATTGGGAATTCTTACATAAATATACGTGATCATAATACCATAATAAATCATTATTCTATGAAAATTTATCTAATGCACTGGGGTCCTCTCATAGTTGTTGAATGATATTGCATACAAGTCACTTGGATAAAACATCAGGGTGGGTTACTTCTGAATATGGTCTTCTATTCATATAACTTCATGGTTATGAGGGATGGGGTCATTGTTCAACCTCATTACACACTTCACCATTGGATTCACCCTCTTCAAATCCTCTTAGGAAATTTCAAATTTGTTTCTCATAGACTATGGATTGAGACTGACCATTCGATTGAATGTTAAGATAGGATTTTCCAGTTGTTCCATCTCCAAGAGATTCAAACTGATGAGCACTTCATCTTTCATTGCCTAGTTTACTACAAGATTCGAGGATGGTTCCAATGCCTTTTCAGGGGGCTACCGATGCTTGGGATCTTCATTGGGTATCCTAACCAATGTTTCCTGGAATTATACATGTAGGAGGCCCTCCATATATTCTCTTCTATCCTCCAACCACATCCACACTTGGTACCAACGACCAACCAACAAAGCACTTCCTTTTTTACGGTGCTTCTGACTAGGGAAACCAAGCGACAATTAGATAGAGATGATCTCAAATCAATGAGGACATGAGGCATCTATATCTCAGTGAGACCCTAGAATCATGTTCATACCCAACCTCACATTAGCACACAATATATCTATTGGAGGAGATCTTCCATAACATAGTGACGAGGTCTTCCTTCCAGACAAAAACACAACACTCATTCTAGTTCTTTTCCTATTCATTTTTTCGGACAAACATATATTTTCAGATTTCTTCATTAGGCCTTGGATATTAGGAGAGATGGTTCTGACATACCAATATAGCCTTGTACCATCGACGCCATAGGCTTTATAACTAATTACCTTGTTGATCTCCACCCAGTACTGCCTCTCCATTTTTATAGTCAGCTTTCTAGGTTTTAGATAAGATCTCTATTCTATTTTGTATTCCTCGCTTCTTCTTTTTATAGTAGTTTCTTTAGTTCTCCTGTATTGTATATACATCATTGTACCTAACAGTACCATTGACCTACTTCATTCGGCATTTTTCTTATATTATCTTATCTTATCTATCCGTTCTGATTCCACCCAATCAGATTGTGAAATAGAAATAGCACATAATAAACCCTTTGTCCCTTCTACTTTCCTTGAAAGTGCATCTTCCATAATATTATATTTTCCTTTCTTTTAGATAATTTCAAATTCATAACCTAGCATCTTTGTAAATCATTTTTTTTTCTCTTCTGAAGATAATCGTTGCTCCAAGAATTAATTTAAACTATCATGGTATATTTTTACTTTGAAGTGTCTTACTATTAGGTAAGGGCGCCATGTCTTAACTTCATGTAGTATGGCCAACATTTGTTTTTCATGAATGGGTGTGAGTAAGTTTTTTACTTTATGTTGGTTTGTTTCAAAGGTAAGGGGTATTCCTTGTTGCATTAAAATTTCACCAATGTCATGGCCCGAGGCATTGCACTCCACAATAAATGTTTTTGTGAAGTCAGGTGTGGCTAGGACAAGAGTTGTACACATAGCCTCCTTAAGTTTTTCAAAATATTTGGGTTCTTCTTGAGTCCAATAAAATGATTCCTTGTTTAATAATGTTGTTAGAGGTGTCTCTATTTGACCATAGTTCTTGACAATCTTGTACTAATAGCTTGTCAATCCTAAAAACTCTCTAATTTTATTCAAAGTTTTGGGAATTGGTCATTCTCTCATAGCTTTAATTTTGTTAGGGTACACTTTTATACCTTCATGAGATACAATATGACCCAAATATTCCACTTATTGAACCCCAAAAGAACACTTGGAAGGATTTTCATAAAGTTGTTTCTCTTCCAAAAGTTGTAATACTCTGTCAACATGTTTTACATGCTCTTCCCATGATTTGTTGTAGATTGGTATGTCGTCAAAAAATATGAACACCAATTTTATATGGAAGGGTTTGAAATTAAAATTCATCGATCTTTGAAATTTTGAAGATGCATTAGTAAGTCCAAATGGCATAGTACAAAATTAATAATGACCTTCATGTGTTCTAAAGTCTGTTTTGGGAATGTCTTCTTGCCTCATCTTGATTTGATGATATCCCAAATGAAGATCCAACTTAGTAAATAATTTTTATCCATGAAATTCATCTAATAATTCATCAATGACACAAATGTGAAACTTATATTTTGTGGTCATTTTGCTGAGTTGTCTGTAATATGGACACATACGCCATGAACCATCATTCTTCTTAACCATCACTACTAATGAAGAGAAAGAACTTTGGATAGGCTGAATGATGCCATCCTCTAACATTTCTTGGATCATACGCTTGTTGGGATTGCATTTTGATTGTTTTGTTGTGATGGTTGAATCCTTTTTGCACCGATATTATATATATTATTGGCCATTTTGAAGGAGTTTTCGAAAGATTTTGTATAAATTCATCATGGATTTATAACAGGTATGTGCAATCAATGTTTTGCAATGGTTTTGAGTTAAATTCAGTCCTATTTGATGTTTATGAGGATATAATGTGTGATATGTGTCCAACAAGGAGAATTCACAGTCTGATCCTCCATCTGGCAGCTCATTTGACACTTCATCCAGCACCCCATCCGGTATGTGATCTTATACTCCATCTGGTACACGATCCAACACTTGGAGCGTAGGCGAGTTGGCGGTTAACACATTGGCGACCTGTGATGGGTGAATCCATGACCTGGGTTTTGTACCCCCTCATGGCCTCCATCTACAGAGCTCATGAAATCTCAGATTATGTGGTTATGCTAATCGTTGAGTGGCTCATCCAGTTTCTAGAAGCCAAAGCTGTTAGAGCACATTTAATGGAACTTGCCATTTTTAGAGGATGTTGACCCTTCCAATGTTCGACCTCTCGAACTGTAATTCAGAATAAATACCACCAGTAGTGGCCATACCAAAAGAAATTTTTTTAAGAAAACGTTTCATTGTGTAATTGAAACATATTTGCAAACGTATGTTCAGACTGTGTTTTTCTAAATTAATGACATAATCGTGTTGATTTGATCTTACGTTTCGTTGTTGAGGAGTAGCCATGACTTGCTGGGGGCCCCATCAGTGGTTTGGGTGATTCCTTAGATAGATAGATCGTTTGTTTCATTTGTGTATCTATAATTCACTTCATTTCTATGTTATATGTATTTTGTAGTTTTAAATACTGTGTTTGTTGTTTATAATTTAATTGTCTAATTTCTCTTTTGCAGGTTGCTTATAAGAGATAGGTATTTGTCATGCTATATCTCTTAGTTATTAACAATTGTCTTGCAAGCTACTAACTTACATGATGTGCTAGAGTTTGAAATTATTTTCTGCAAGTTAAAACAGAGTAGTATTTAGAACAAAGGATTAGTTTAGACAGAGTTTCTTTTGCAAGCTTCGATGGATAAATAATTGCAAGTTTTATTAGTTGATTTAATTCACAGTTCAGTTATGTGTTCATAGATCTATTTTGTTTATCAGTATTGTTTTAATATGCTCGGATAAAATTAGATTTTGGGTTATGTTTTTACAAGCATGTTAGTTTGAAATCTGAGTTTTAAAGATAGGATTAGCCCAGTTTAAATTCTAAAATCTCAGTTGTAGATGTGAATTGCAATTTTTATTAGAAGATTGAATTTGAATTAAGATTTTTAGTCATAAGTTTATAATCTTGTAAATTTACTTGAGTTAGCATAAGAGTGTGTTTAAATTAGTATAAGAGTCTTTTTAATCATCGATGATTGATGCATGAAAGTTAGAGATCACATGGATTTTCAGGATATTTAATGTTTCTTCTATGATGGAAAATATTTTGTTACATTGCTTTATTCACACTTTTCATTTCTCTATAGAAGTCAACATTGAATTAATCCCTCTTGAGATATCACTAATCATCATATGCCATCGTGATGTTATTAGGCACCGAAGACATAATCATCATCTTTGAATTTTCTGGTATTGCAAATTGAGAATAGTTTTGATTAATTTCTGAATACAGTCATGATGCTTTTTGATTAAGTAGGTTAAGATTTATCCTTTGCAAAATAGAAATGATTATGAGTTATGTTTTAAAAATAGAGTTTACTTGTTGAATAGTTTTGATAGCTTATTTGTTTGATTTCTTATTTGTTGAAAGATAAAAGATCAAAAGTAATTTGCTTGTTGTTTCTCATTAGGTTGAATAAATTAACTTGTTCAAAGTAGGGTTTGATTTGCTTCTTTAGGAATAATCCATAGATTCATTGTTTGAATATGCTTAGGGTAAATAGTTCAAGTTTATTAATAGGATTTGCTAATTGATAAAAAAGAAAGAGTCATTGCTTAAGTAGATGAACCCTTAGATAGATCATCTCCTTAGTTAAGCCATAATTCCATTAACTTTTCTTCCTTGGCATATATAGTACTAAAACTCTTAGTTTACTTACCTTGGGTTGAAAATTTAATTGAGGGATTTAGTGCATATAGAACACCCATCATTTTTTACGTCGTTTCCGGGGATTTGTCTTAAGGTAGGAAATAATTAGGGAGTAGATCATTTCTGAACCTTAGCATTATTCTGGTGGTGGGGGGACTTTAAGACGAGAGGTAAGAACCTATGCATATGTTATAGTAGGTTCCCCCAAACCCAATGTTAGTTTTTCTTTTTATTTAATTCCATGAAAGAACCTAGGGACTGAAAGGGCAGATACATTAAACCCAAACCAAACCTTTCGACCAAGGTTCCTTTTGACCTTTTTGGGGGAAGGAATAGTCCACTCATAAACTCTGCAAACCGATACCAGAAAGTAGGGGTTAGCTCAACCCAAAGAGATAAAGAAGTCTCTGAAGAGACCAAAACAGGGAGCATTATAGAACAAAAAATTGAAGCATCAATAATAGTGGGACAAGAGGAAAGACCACTCAAGCCTTCCATAGAACCAACCAACACAACCTTTGTTTTTTCACCACCATCAGGAGATCCTAATTTTGTAGACATCATTGACCCTGAATAGGTGAATACTCTGTTTGGAAGTTCAGCCAATATAATTGTTTCTCAAGTCGAAACAGAAACTTTGGCACCAATAGTTGCAACTGACTCGAGTAGAGTCCCAGACATCCAAGCAGTAGGAAGACCTTCCCATCAAAGGGGTAACTCTCCTAGAAAATAACCTTGGGATACCTTGTTATCTTCAATGATCAAACCATTTAGGTACTCTCTTTTTGGAAACAAAACCAGTAAGGATGATCAGGAAGATCACAACCATGTAAGACATGAGGAGGGAGAAGAAGTTGGAAACCAAACCGAAACCACCTTCAGGTTTCCAATTTTGGACACCACATAGAATGTCAATATGAAAATCATTCCACTCTTGGCACTGTCCACCTTTTTTTTGGACACACCTACCACACTTAGAGGGGGAGTGAATGAGTGTGGGGATATTTTTCCCAAAACTTCCCTCTTACACAAAATATTCTTAGTTAACATTCAACATTTATTCATTACCCATTGTTGTCATTTACCACCATCTAGATGAGACCATATATCAACAATATATCATCAACAAGTCATCACCACAAGGAACACAAAGAACATAAGATGTATGTACAATTTTTATTTTTATTATGGACAACAATCTGGGGGTTTATGACCTTCCAGATGATGTAGTCAGGTCCCTTTTCCTTCAAGGAATTTTGGAGAAATACTTAGAGATACTTAACCTGATGGCATCAGGTGACATCTCCCATAAACCATTTACCGAAATCTGTGAAATGTGTAGGAACTACTCGAGGAGTAGAGCTAAAACATGGAAGAGTGTTCGGGATCCTTATAGTAGAAACCTAAAAGAAATTAGTTTAGGTGGTATCACAATGGTAGAGATAAGGAACCTCTTAGAGAACTTAAAAATGGATATCTTAAGAACAATAGGTTCCCCGTTGGACACCCTAAATATTAAAAAGAAACAAGAGGAGGAAAATGCAGCAATGAGCATATTTTTTCCAATATGTAGGAGGAAGCATTCCTCAAGGGAATGCCCATTAGATAATATTTCAGTTTGTGTCTTCTGCACTGAGGACCACTCAACTAAAACGTTCCCATCATTTCCCGGTTTGTTATCAATCTACAAAAGTGGGGATCCTGGGGAGTCCTCTTATGCACCTAGGAGTCAACCTACATACTCGGATCTACAACCTCAAGTTCCACCCTATTATCAACAACCACAACAGTGGAACTCACTGAGTTGGAAAAAATGGTCTACAAAGTATCACCATCCTTGGCTTCAAGGATGGAGAGGAGGGAATAACCAAGGGAAACGTCAAGCTCCACCTATTCCTATTCCCAACCATCCTTACCCTCAGTTTACACCAAACATCCTGTAGCTTCTACCAGGTTTTGTTCCCCCACCTTTGCCTCTTATTCTACAACAACTACAACAATACCCGAATGCAATCTCCCCAAGACCGACATTACTACCGACACAACTAGTGCCCAATCCCAATAAAAAAACCCACTCAACCTCTTCATAGTGTTGATATGAAAGCACTTCCGATGTATCTTATTTCTCTTGTTCCATTGTAGGAGATTCAACTAAGGTCGGGAAAATTTCTGGAAAGGCAGAGTCCTTCAATAGTCCCCTGGGAAGAAGAAGAAGAGGAAACCCACAAACAACCCACATATGAAACTAGGTGGGAATATGTTATCATTACTAAGGACCAGGAACCCAAGCTTCCCCAAAATGAACCTTCACAAATTATGAAGGCCCCACCTTATCCAGAAATATTAGTGATCAAGAAACCTACCACTCGACCGAAATTTGACATATTGAATGAATTGAAGAATATTTGTGTCAAAATTCCCTTTCTACAAGCCATTAAGGATATTCCAATCTATAGTAAGGTGGTCAAAGAATTGTGTATTAAGAAGCCATGAAGGAATCATAAGGATCCTCCAATAATACATTTGATAGGAGGACTCTATGAGTACATATCAGAGCAGCCTAAGGTCACAAAATATGGGAACCCAAGGAACCCTGTAGTGACCATAATCATTAATGAGGTTTCCATCGGAAAAACTCTCATAGACCTAGGGGCAGCCATCAATGTTATGAATGTTACTACCTTGGAGGAAGTATAGTTAAAACCTCTTCTAAGACGTACCCCAACTATTTTGGAATTAGCAGATAAGACAAAGGTTATACCTGAAGGAATCTTGGATGATATCATAGTTACTTTAGCCTCATGGGAGTACCTAGTAGACTTTCTTGTCATACACTCAAAGGATCCTACTAAAGGACATCCCATTATTTTGGGAAGACCTTGGTTGGCTACAACCAATGAATTTATTGGCTATAGAGAAGGAGAAATGACCATCTCAAATGGACTCTCTATACATAAGCTCACCATATACCCACCAGCTCAACCTATCATGGAAAATATATGGTGGCTTGAATGTCCATATGATAATGAGGACTAAGAATAAACCGTGTTTCCAAGTGATCATTCCTGGGCACTTCAAGAGAAAACAACGAAAAATGTGCTAAACCAGTTTATTTCTGCTATCACGTGTGTTGATTTTACACAATATTTTCCCCAATTTGAGTACATGTTGTTGGCATGTTTACAGGTAGAGTGTTCTTGTCATTGATGGCGAGAACAACAATGACGATGGTATGTTTACAGGAAAGAAAAGCAACAACGAGGAAAGAAACAATGATGGAAAACAAGGAAAGCATAAGTTCAGGAGGAGAGAACAACAAGCAGAGATCAAAACTCATAAAGGAACGCACAATATGTAATCCACAGGAGATTAAATCTCAGAAGAGATGGTGTGATAAAAATCAAATCAAATCAAGACCGTTGAAACTACAAGCTAGATCAACGGCAGGGATGAATTGTGGAGAGAGAAAGCTGAATTAAACTACTCTCCAGTTACAATCCCACAATCTGTCTAGATCGTCATATCTCATAGCTTCAAAGATCTACTATTGCGGTTGATCCAACAAACAATGAGTTTAATTCATATTAAATCATGTCCGTCGGATGCACAATTGCCAAATCTACGACAACAATGAATTGCAGAGATTGAAAGGAGGATTAAACATCGTGATTGTTCCCATCCCGCAATTAGTCAGGACCATCTAATATGTTAGCTTCAAAGATCAATGATTGTGGTTAACTCACCAATAGCGCACATCTTCCCATTGCGGAGTTGGGTGACGAGTTAAACCACTCGCAGATTGTGGTTGCACAATCATTCTCAATTGTGGATCTATTTTAAGAAACTTCACAACCATTGGATCACTTTTGAGTAGAAGGACAAAATAAGCAAGAAAAACATTTGAGAATTTGATTATGCAAATTCACGTCATCCGTCGGATCACTTTCAAGTGGAAGGAAATGATAAGCTAGTAGAGTCACAATGCTCACAGATCAAGCTATCGATCTAAGATCCTAATCGACGAACAAAATTTTGTTCGGGTTTAAAGTCACGAAGAGGTTACGCTCTAGAATGTTTGAGATATGAATTACCCAAAGCCCAAAAATCTGAAATGAATAAGGACCATCAGATTTGGAAGACAAACGAGGACTGTTGGTTTAGGGATGTTGGTTAGCAGACCACGTCAACAAAAGGGCATAGTGGCAGACCTCGTCAAAAGACCACATCGACAGACCATGTCAATAGACAACGTCAACAAATACACATGGCATAATCAGGTGATGACAAGCGTCAAGAGGAAATTGGCTCGTGCCATGTCAACAAGTGATGTAATAAAGCTACATCACTCAGGGAGAATTGATTCGGGAGTTTCACCACCAAGAAATGTCAAAAGTCATGAAGTCTCGAAGGACAAAGGTATGAAGGCACTCTTAGTCATTGATCTAAGATACTATCCTGACTGTCAGATCAAGGAAACATGGCACATTCAAAGAACAACAAGTTTCAAGTTGAAATCAATATTTTAGGTACGTGCAAATCACAAATAAGAGTGACGCGTGGTAGTTTCTCAGCTCGTGACATGTCATCAAGTGATGAAAGAGTTACATTACTCTGGGAGTTTTTCTTCAGGAGTTTTACCACCGACACTCGCCCAAAGACCCGAAGTCCTGAATGTCGAAGACCCGAAGTGGAAACGAGATGTCCAATCTGAATATCACTTCAGGAGTAGTCTCATCCGTTGATCTACTACAGTGGAAGGATAGTGTAAGTGACAATGTTAACTAACAGCAAGTGGTCTCCACCGTCTTATGACTAACTCAACAGGTGATCAATCCGAAGGAAAGAACATGTTGAGATTTGAAATCTCTGAAGTCTGGAGACCCAAGGAGATATTGATCGTTAATCCGAGAGGGACACGTGTCATAGGCTTGTCAGCTCTGGAAGATTGATGTACGGAGGAAAGAAAGGGTTGAGACTTGAAAGATCCGAAGTTCAAATACCCAAAGGGATTGTGAGAATTGATCCAAAAGGGACATGTGTCATTGGATCATGGAATCCAGGTGAAATTCTCTGGGAGCAAGCGAAGTTTTAGAATCGAAACTCCCGAAGCCCTAAAGGTGAAATTGATCACGTCCATTGGTTTGGAGGGCCACATGTCACCTGATCATTGAGACTAAGGATAGAGTGTGGAAAAAGAAAATAAGGAAGAGTCATCGATTGAAGAGGATAAATGTCAACACTTCCATTCTGGAAGATATCTAGTCAACAACAACAGGGTTTGAGATTTGAAACTTCCGGAGCCCAGATCATGAAGTAAATCTCAACCATTGATGTAGGAAGGTGATATCTGGTCCACAGACTTGAAAGGACATATTTGAACAGTCCGTTCAGAAGCATTGTCAATATCGTGAGATCGATGGTCCTGCTCCATTGCGGGGCCAGAACATGCTCGAGTCTTAATTTTGCATGAGCGGGCCACAATTGAAACCACAATTTTGGATAAAGGATGCATGGAGGCTCATAGTGAATTGTGGGGTGAAAACCAGTTTCCCTCAAACCGCCTATGGATGCGCCCACAATCGTGTTGTCACATGAAGCTCATATCCCAAGGTCATATCATGAAATGGAGCCAATGCTCACTAGATAGAAATCGAGAAGCGCCTTTAGAATAGGCATATGGTCACTTCCAGAAGTCATGTGAAGGAAGGGGCTTAGAAGACAAAGAAGCCATAATTGACTGGCTGTAACTGACATAGAAGACGAAGAGTTTCGACTTCCAGAGAAGATAAGGAATCTCAGCATAATTCCCACTGATGATGAACACACTGAGTATAACCACCAGAGAATTCGAAGAGCTTCATGGTGATCACCAGAGGAATTAAAGAGTCTCAAGGTAAATACCAGTGGGATGAAGACTTGTCATAGAGACAATTGACAGATGGAAAAGTGTTAAAGACTGTAACTGCTAGAGAAGCCAAAGAATCTCAAGATAACGACCATTGATGAAGAATAGTCTCTAAATGATTGCTAGAGAGAAAAAAGAGTTAGGTGCAAGATCGGGCACAGACTTGGCATGATAAATACATGTAGAACAAAGAAGAGAGGGTTGTTGTTGTTGAGAGTGACTCATGCGGGTAGAAGCATGATGTGTGCATGAGATGAAACACACATAAGAGGCATAATGCATAGAATGGAAATAAGACACAGAGCATAAAGCATAGAAGAAGCAAGGAACATAAATGCATATCTGAGAGAGGAAGAGAAAGTTGAGGTGCACATATAGAGACAAAGCATAAGATCAGAAAGCTCAAGAAGATGTGAGCAGGAAGACACTAATGCAGGCAGAGTAGATCAGTGTAGAAAAATAGTGATGACACTGGTAAGCCATTGCTAAATATTGTATCACTATAATAAATTTTAGTAAGAAAAGATTTATATTTCGAGGTGGTAGCGAGGTGCTAGGGAGGACTGTTGTCATCAGAGTTTCAAGTGGGTTCTTGAACATAGGGATTTGTGGCTTCCATCTGGTTGCATCCTGAAAAACCAGGGTGGTAGGGTGGTGCAAGGGAGAACTATTGTTCTTTGTTATACAGGTTGGTGCCTATGTAACTGGAATTTGGTGCTTCCATCCAGTTGGTGCTGAAAAACTCAGGGAGTTGGTGTTTCCTTCTAGTGGGTGCTAGAGAAACCAGGGATTTGGTGCTTCCTTCTAGTGGGTTCTAGAGAAACCAAGGAGTTGGTGCTTCCTTCTAGTGGGTGCTAGAGAAACTAGAGAGGTGGTGCTCTCAACAATTTGCAGCTTGTAAAATAGAGGTTGTAGCCTCAAGAGGAGTTGGAGCTCCCAAGAATGATCATGTATAGAAAATAAAGATTAGTTATAATATCAAGAAGAAGAATTTTTTCCATTTATGGGTTTCCTCAGGAAATATCTGTCTCTGTATATTTCATGTGTGTGATTGATGTTGAATATTCTATTGCTTACCTCCCTTCATTATTGTGATCGTCATTGAGTGTTATGTAAAGAGTTTAAAATGGGAATAATTGTTTAAGCACAGTAACAATGGACT